>CAUYRT010072026.1:0-46137 GCA_963574885.1 Lepilemur ruficaudatus
TGTTTAGTTGGACAATTAATTTGTTTCTATTTTTAGTAGAGACGGGGTCTCGCTCTTGCTCAGGCTGGTTTCGAACTCCTGACCTTGAGCAATCTGCCTGCCTCGGCCTCCCAGAGTGCTAGGATTACAGGCGTGAGCCACCGCGCCCAGCCCCCGTGTAGATCTTTAACGTAGTGTCTTGTATAGAGCAAATGCTCAGAGAATGGGGATGGAGGCAATGTGTTGTTATTTGGCTTGATTTTGTGGTTTTTGTTGTTATTGTTGACCATTATTGCTCTAGTTTAAAGATTCCTGGGAAAAAACCAATCATTTAAATGAACTGGGACAATAAATGGTACACTGAGAAAAATTGTTCTTTGAGAACCTTTAAAAAATATTATGCGTTCTTTCCTATTCTTCACTGACAGCAGTCACTTTTTCATTTGGTGCAGCAATTATAGTTTTTTTAAAAATTTAACCTTTTGATGCTATTATTTTATTAGAAAGTTTTATTGTTTTCTGTTAAATATACAGATCTTTATAATGTTTGAACTTAAGATTTATGTTGTATGGGAATATTCATAGTAAAAAATGAAAAGTCAATGGCAGAATATTATTTGATTTAAAGTAGTGTGGTTGTCTTTAAACTTTTCAAGATATTTTCTTATGCAAAGTAGGATACACAAGAATATGGGAAGGGTCTAAAGTCAATTCTCTGAATTCTGATTCATACTGTTTGCCATTTCTCTGCCCAGTGACGTTTATAAGTCCTGTGGTCGATAGGAAGGCAGGACACATGTTGGCAAAAACAGTAGTCAGCCCCTCATGCTACACCTCTGCTAGAAAACTGACTTAGTGAAACATGTCCAACAGCACCAAAAAGAGCCAGCCAGATTTATAGTGAGTTGTAAATCCAGATCAGTTAGTTCCACTTTCTCCATCTCAGATGACATATTTTGGAGGCCCCAGGAACAAGAAGAAAAGTCTGTCAGGTATAACCAAGTTAACCCTTCAAGGCATTGCACAAATGTCATAGCTGTAAAAGAAAAAGAGGCACAAGCCACCCCTTTTTTGGGGCTCCCCAATATTCTTTCCAGAGCTGCCTGGGACCCTCTTTGGTGGTGCCTTATCTGAGGCTGCCCTCACCCAGCAGCCCCACCTGGGATGGATCTTGGTTTCCTCCTCAAATGTTAACTCTACTACAGATTTGGACCAATCTGATAAACTACATCTATAAAAGTATCTGTAGCAGAATTACATGGGGATAGGATCCCTTTGTTGCTTTAATACAAAGTTTGGACTAATATGGAAATTTCAGGCTCTAAAATCAGTTGGTAGAGAAATACTCATCTTTTGTTTCGCTTTATGCAATGGTAGGGAGGGGATTTTGAAAAAAATCTATTTTATATTCAACATTATAACTTTATATTTAAAAAACAATCCTCCCAAACACCAGCATTTTTGATATGTAAACTGTAGAAAATTAAGCCTAATTATCTTCTTCATTTAGGAAATTTCTCACTGAGGGAGGTGGAAGCTTCCCCAAGCGACAAAATATTTTCCTGGGGTTGGGTAGTGGGAAGATTTCAGTGCTTTCCAAAAGAGAGCATGGGTTGAAAAAGTTAGCTAAGTTTCAGTATTCTAGTTTGTATGTTGAGCTGGGTGACTGGGCCTGCCTGTTGACATTCTCCTATCTTCTTCTCTTCGTCCTAAAATTTTAATTATGGTCCCTGGAAATACATAAAACATTTTCCAACTGCATCACCAAACCGCCTGGTTAATTATAACTGGCAACTACATGTGTGTCCTAGGCCCTACCCCCACCCCAATCCCAGTAAACTTAAAACTTTGGGATATAGTATTTATACCACTATTTTTATTTTATTATTGTTATTTATTTATTTTTTTGAGACAGAGTCTCACTCTGTCACCCTGGGTAGAGTGCAGTGGTATCATCACAGCTCACTGTAACCTCCAACTCCTGAGCTCAAGCGATTCTCCTGCCTTGGCCTCCCAGTGTGCTAGGATTACAGGAGTGAGCCACTGGGCTGGCCTATACCACTCTTTTTAAATAAGAATACTGTCTGATACAAAACTTTCCTTCACTTTTAGAATGTTACTCAAAGGAACTTTAGCTGAGGAGTTTGACTTTTTCCAGTCAAATAATTTAATACACCATGTCAAATTGTCCTGGAAAAGAATCCCACCCTTCTCAAAAGAGAGCAACCTCCTGGCTTCTTCCTAGCAGGCTTTGGCTAACTCCAATGTCTTTCCTGATGACTCAGAGTGAGTGATTTCGTGATTAATTTTTTGACTTCTAACAATGTTCCTCAATGTTCTCGTTCACTCTCTGAAATGTCACTAACCCGTGTTCTAGGGTCTTGGGGAAGTCTATTTGAAAAGGTAATCTAGAAAACAAGATTCTCTTAGCCTGAAGGAGGTAATGCAACACTAGAGAGGAAAAACTTAATCTCCTCTTGTCTGCAGGTGCTTTAAATTCTTCAACTTTTAGTCACCTGTCAATAAATAAAGCAAAGATGACAATAGACCGAAGAATGTGAATAATGGAGAAGATTTCTTGTATTCTCAAGTAAGATTTATGTCTTAGGATATAATTAACTATGAAAAAGTTTAGAAAAGTATGAAAAAATGGTAAAACTAAATGCATTTTGCATTGACATTTTTTAGCCCAGTTTATATGTTTTTATAATATAATAGAAAACAAAATAAATGAACAGTCATTATTTGCTTGCTCAGAAACAAAAGAAAACTGTTTTTTCTTCTTGAATATTCTTGACGGAATGTGAAACAGTCTCGGAGAGAATAAATCTCTATATTTTACTCGCATTTCCAAAATGCATAGGTAAACAGAATTTAAACTTGCTCTCTAATCACTAAAATATTTTGAATGTGTTTTGAATTGTGCCTTTTCCACTAAAATCTGAAACTAAACAACTGGAATAATATGGAGTAGTATGCTTTAAAACATCTGCAGCATAAAGTTAACCAAACACACAGTTATGAGCTCTTGATAACAGACACACACCTTTTTTTAATAATCAGGCACTTCAAAGTAATCATCACCCTCTTAGAATCTTTCATACAGAAGAGATGTGATCACGCACTGCTGTAAGCACAAATATCTGGGCATTTTCCCCTTGGCAGACATATTAAAGAATAAGAAACCAACATGACATTACAAATGAGAGCTTCTCTAACTGCTTCCAGGAGTCTAGGCAGAATACCCTTCCTGATAGTCCAGAATCATTTTGAAGCAATTTACAAACACTTCTTCCTGGGAGAAGATGAATTGAGGTTAGTATTGAGCGGCCTGAGATAAATGGTAGCAGCACTGCACACCATCATGTTTATAATGCCTCCATTTTTTCTTTTTCTTTCTTCTCTGGCATTTGGACAAAAGCCAGTGGGTGCATTGGTAAAATATTTTGCAGATTTTAAATGCACCATAAATGCTCCCAACAAGTCCACCACAATGTTGTCAACTGAAATAGGGCCCTTGACCTTAGCTACCCCTTAATCTGCAAATACTTCTCTCCAGGTAGCCCATTCTTTCAAAGTCCATGCAAACCAGGGCAGACTTTGTAAAAAGAAGTGCATCTAAGGGCAGTATCAGAGATCCGCGAGGATATAAAGTTTTGTCCAAAGAGTAAATTGGAAAAGTTTTTAGAGAGATTGTTGATAAGGAAAAAAAAAGTGGCATTGGAAGTACACAATTATGAGAAAATGGCTAAGACTCATGGATTTTTCAACTAGTTTTTGAGGCACTGATCCCTTTGGCAGTCTGGTAAAGCCTGTGGATCCCTCTTCTCAGTAGACGCTTTCAAACGCAACATGATACAGGGTTCCTCCCGCCACCCATCTATGTTCACAGAACTGCTCTCCTGCGGGCTAAGAACACCACAGGAGTGAATAACACTGGCTCTGGTTGGAAATGTAAAGCGGACTAAGTTTATCTGTGACGCTCTGTCTGCCTTCTCTCTCTGCAACTGCCTCTCCTGTGCCAGGCTCCAGTATCCATCAAGCCCCCTTGTTTTGAAGTCCTGTCCAGGCTTGATGTTTCTGAGCAACCCCCTATCTTAAAGTCCTTTTCCTCTCTTCTCACCGACCACAACCCCCCACACTCCCCATTCCATGTGCTCCTCTCTCAGCTTTTACTCTCACGGATTAGAAATTTTTAAGAGTGGGATTCATTTTCTGGCAAAGCATATCAGATTGGGAGCACAGCAGTTCTTTAAACCACCCATGACACACATGTATATCATGAGGTGTTCTCTGCGCGAGTGGTGGGGGAGAGGCATCCTTGGTGTCCACTCCTGGTTCCCATTGAAAATGGAGTAAGTAGACGGAGAGTTGCAATGATTGCCTTGAGTGTGGGAACAGGTGGAAGCAGAAACAAAGCCTTGTGCTCTTAAGAAAGTAATTGAGGCTTGTCCATTAGTCAATAAATTTACATCACACTGTGTCCAAAGTGAAATCCATTTTATTTAAAACAGATTACCTTTTTAAAAAAGGATTGATTTCAATACTAGGAATTAGGATAGCTTGGGTATGGCAACATTTTGAAATACTCTGTCCATTTAGTAAGAGGCGAATGCCTACTCCCTCCCATAAACCTGGATGTGTGAATCTACCTGTTGGTTAGAGACTCACACAGTGGACTAGGCTTCCCTAAAGAGAAACAAACCTTGGCACAACCCACACAAGAAGAAGCTCCAGAACATAGGGCTGATGTCTAAGTAGAAAATATCACTTTCCTGAAGGGAGTAGAGGTGGAATTTGGAGAGTTCCAACCAATATGTTGATATTTACCTGTTTATGATGCTGTCTTGGGAGGAGACAGGGATGGGGCAGTGAAGTGATGTAATCTACTACTGATGGATCTTTTGCCTTCTTCCTCCCCATTTTTCCACTTTTCAAATTGCAAGCAAGGACAGTGGGTGCAAGATAAAGCTAGAAAAATAGGCCAACTCTGTTAAAATTTATATTATTTGTCTAAAATACGATGGGAAGCTATTTGAAGGATCTTAAACTATAGAGATGATAATATAATAAATTCAAATTTTGGAGAAAAATCGCTTTAAGTTATTTAACATGCCAGTACTGACTGCCAAAGTTAAAATATTAGCCATTCCTGATTAATATTTTAAATTCTTATTATTTTTCTATTTTATTCTTTTAATGTTTTATTTCATTTCTTATTTACACAAGTAGTCCATAGTTGCCATAGATTGAATGTTTGTGTCCCCTCAAAATTCATATGTTGAAATCCTAGCCCTCAAGGTGATGGTATTAGGAGGTAGGACCTTTGGGAGGTGGGTAGATCATGAGAGTGGAGCCCTTATGAATAAGATTAATGCTGTTTTAATAGAGGACCAAGGGCTGACGTGGGAGGATCATTTGAAGCCAGGAGTTCAAGATCATCCTGGACAATATAGTGAAACCTCGTCTCTGCAAAAAATACAAAAATTAGCCAGGTGTGATGGCACATGCCTGTTGTCCCAGCTAGTCAAGAGGCTGAGGCAGGAGGATCACTTGAGCCCAGGAGCTCAACGCTGCAGTGGACTATCATTGCACCGTTGCACTCCAGCTGGGCAACAGAGGGAGACATTGTCTCTATAAAAAATAAAATAAAATAGCCCAAGAGATATCCTGTACCCTTCTACCATGTGAGGATATCGCGAGAAGAGAGCCATTTATGAACCAGGAAGCAGGCCCTCACCAGGCATTAAATCTGCTGGTACCTTTATCTTGGACTTCCAGCCTCCAAAACTCTGAAAAGTAAATTTCTGTTGTTTATAAGCCACTCAGTCCCTTTATAAAAATACCTTGAAGGGACTAAGGCAGTAGTGTGTGAGTGTGTGTGTGTGGTGTGTGCGTGTGTTTTTTTTTTTTTTTTTGAGTATTGCTCTGTCGCCCAGGCTAGAGTGCCTTGGCATCAGCCTAGCTCACAGTAACCTCAAACTCCTAGGTTCAAGCAATCCTCTTGCCTCAGACTTCCAAGTTGCTGGGACTACAGGTTGAGCACCACCACAGCTGGCTAATTTTTTCTATTTTCAGTTGTTCCTGGCTAATTTTTTCTATTTTTCAGTAGAGACGGGGGTCTCACTCTTGCTCAGGCTGGTCTTGAACTCCTAACCTCCAGTGATCCTCCTGCCTCAGCCTCCCAGAGTGCTAGGATTACAGGTGTGAGCCACCACGCCCAAACTAGTAGTGGTATATTTTATCTTACTTTTTGTCTACTCCATTCCAGAACTTCACTGTGATTCCAAGCACTCAAAATATTTTATAATGGCTTTATTTGTCTTAAATCCAGATGTTTTTCAGGAAATGAAAACCTGAGTAGTTCTAACAATGAACAGATTGCTCCTCTTCCCATGAGCAATGAATCAGAACTGGAGAAGATGGGCTGGACTTTCAGTCCTCTTTTTAATTTTGTTTTGTTTTCTTTAAAACTACTTGGAACAAACCCAAGAATGCAGTGTGACTCACGAAAAGTATGAGGATTAGGAGTGGAATAATTTGCTAGAGGAAGATGGGGAAGACAGGCAGTGAACTGATTTGAATTAAAATCTTAAAAGTTTGGGTGAGGGAATGCCTGAAAAGTAATAAGATATAAAGGATATAGGCCAAATAATAGTAACCTCTCTCAAACCTACCTAAAATCGGACTGATTTATGGAAGTTTAAAGCCCACCATTTATGCCTATGTCATGTTCTTTTGTATAGTGTATTTTTTATTTTTGGTTTATGTTTTTTTCTCCTCATGGGTCATGTTAAATTTAAAGTTTCTTTGGGATTAAAATATCCTAAAAATAGTTCTTGGAGTAAGATTTTTGGAGTGAGAGTTTAAAGTATTGATGATCATTTCACATGACATCTATATGGAGGAGCATAATGGAAATAAGATCACAGGTTTGTTTTTTTTATTGTCACACTGAGAAGAGCACTTGCCTGAATGTCTGACATCAGACCTTACATCACACTTAAAAATTATATTTTTCAAAAAGGAATATTATAACTCTTGCCAAATATAAAATGAAGACACGTCAAGTATTTTCTTTTTTTAAGGAAGTATTTTCTTTAACACATTAATAACAGAACTATTAAAATGTTAAAAACAGTTCAAAGAAAAAAATTGAAGAAAAATCATACATATAGGCTACCAGAAATGCTGAAATCAACTTGTTAACAAATGCCAAACTGGTTAATATACTGTAGGTCTTAAAATGTAATGTTTGATAGAAATGTAATTTCTCTCTTTTCTAAAAGGTAGAAATCAATTATAAGTCTCCCAGACAAAATGTATTTGCATTTTTATGGGGAAAAAATCATTTGCATTACTATGGACAAGAAACATTAACACTGTCATCTGTTTTCTACAATTTAACTGCTTTCCCTATAGATTATAAAATTGTCTAATTAATCAAAGACAATTAAAGATACATTATTTTTTGTCTGTAAAGAAAATCAAAAATACTTTATCCCAAAATATACTTCTTTGACATGTTTTGAAATGGACATTCGAAAGGCCTTAAGACAGGAATAGCCCTGAAAAGTTACCTTTTGTAGAGGAGATTTGTATCTGTAGAGAAAAGTCTACCTTGGTGAAATAGACAGGCAGGCTTTCTCTGAAGCACCCCTCCTGTATCTGGATCTAGGAAAAGTTAACTCAACCACAGGGTATGTTCTGTTTTTCTGAATGTAGCTCCAAGTTTACCTGAGGTATTTTCATCTGCTTCACAAGACAGCCTTTGCTTGACATGCTGTCCTTTCCTTACTCACCCACAACCTGTGACACCACCCCCCAGAGCCCAGAAAAACTTGGTCCCAGGGCCCTGTTCTTTGGGCTCATTCATTTCCCCTGAAAATCATTTACTCCTATACCCCTCATCATCCCTCTCCCCAGTGAAGGGGATATTTAAGAATCAACCATCTGGCCCTCATTTGAGTTCATATTTTGTATGACTCCCATGCACATGTATGCAGGTAGTTGAAGGAGCTCAGGGAATTTCACCCCAAAATGTGACTCCTTGGTATAAAGAGTGTTTTGAATTCAAGGCCCTTCGAGATTAACAGGCATTGGAAGGGGGTTTCCTTCTATCTAGCATAAAACCAGACAGACCCATCAAAAAGAGCAATTGTCTTTCCTTTCCCTTCCTGTTATCTCAATATATGGTGCGAAAGAAGATCGAGATTGCAGAGACCTGGCCCAACCCATTTTGAAGATAATACCTATGTTTGGGTTCAATTTAATTTCCAAAGAGAATCATTTACAAGTCAATCTGTTTCCCACCCATCCATTCATTCTCCCAAATATCTATTCATCCTCCCTAGTAACCATTTGTTGCCCCTAAACAGAAGTATCTGTATTCCTCATCCCCCCTCTCCTCTAAAGTGAGGATATATAAACTTCTGGACTCCACTGGGACAGTGGATAATCACTCTGTGATCCTCCCCATGCTCATGGCAAATAAATTTGTAATCTCTTTTTCTTATTACTCTTCCTTATTATGAGTTGATCTTTGAATGAACATTCTGGGGGTAAACAGGAAGCTTTCCTTCTCCTCTGCATAATAAATCTGTTATGCTTTTCTCTCATTCATCCGTCTTTTGTTATAGGGGTGTAAGGGCCAAGGAAAAACTTCCCCTTTGCCCTCTGAAGTTTCACTGAAAAATTAACTGACAAAAGCCAGATGCACAGGAGAAAAAGCATGCAAATTTATTAATGTGCATGAGGGGAAAATCTCAGAGTGATTATTGCCCCACCATGCAATGGGGTACAGATGGTTATATACCCTTCTTAGGGGAAAGGGACATGGGGAAGTGTAGATGATTTTAGGGGGCTAGTAAAAGATTTTTAGGGAGATTCAGTTGAAACCATCCTTTATAAAATTAATAAAGGGCCACGAGGTGGGAACTGTGGTAGGGGCCTGAAGTCTACGAAGGTATAGGCATAATTTTATATAAAACCAGCCATTGTTCCCTAGCTTGTGCTATGCTCATAAAAGTCAAAGCTTTCTTAATATCTCCCAAAGATAACGTCACCATTATGAAATGTGAGACTGGTCTTTGAGATATTTTCCAGACTCTGTATTCTGGTGGACTGACTGCTGCAACCAGACCAGTGGCCATACTTAGGAACTGACTCAATAGGTCCTACAACCCTCTGGCTTGATACTAACTCAGTGCAAGAAGGCAATTTCTACTTCCCAACCGTATGAGTTCATCCCCAGACAATCGGCAGACCCAATTCCTTAGCCCTTGGTCTGCTAACAGCCCAAAAATTCTTGGGAAGATGGATTTGAGAAATTTCTTCCATCTCCTTCTTGGCACCCTGAAATATTAAACTTTCTCCACGGCAATCCCCGCCGTCTCTGTGTATTCACTTTCCTTTGAGCAGTGGGCATTGAACCTGGTGGAGAAAAATCTGTAGAGCATTTTCTAAATATGTAGAGAAAAGAATGTGTTGGACAGGAACACAATGGGCTTGAAGAACATACCATGGCCTGGGACAAAGTCTGCTGGGCCAACAGAGAAGACAATGTTTTGTGACAAAAATCTGTCTAGGTGTGTTGACAGACTTCAGTCCTTCTTCCTACAATAGGAGCTCAGTTAATGAAAACTCAGGGAAGGGGTCAGAGGTAATAGTTTTATTTTCTTCTTTGGTGGGTTTGGACTTTAAACAGATAAGGGAACTTCAGAGAACAACTTCATCCTGTGCTTTCTTTGGGAGACACAGAGGATTGAGAGACAGGAGGAGGACAGGGCAGTGGAGGAGGGGAAGAGACCTCATAGCTTCTTCTTAGGCCAGCATGTCAAAGTGCCATACTTTGAGGTATCAGTTTCTGAGTCCCAAATGGGGTGTCAGCCGTGACCCTTCATGATGGGAGAGAAGGGTTCACCCCCTTTCCTCTCCTACATGTGCTATCAAAAGTTATTATTTCAATCGGGCAAAATAAGTGTTCAAAATTTGTGGCACGTATACTTTTTAATACTATTCTTCCCAATCTGTTTAATACCCCAAAGCTCAAATTATTCCTTTATCTTCCTTTCCTTTCCATCAAAGCTCCCATTTACAGTTTAAATAGGCTTCTAGATCACTTATACTAGTTCATATTTCCTCTATAATATGTTCTCAATATACCTTGTACTTTTCATTCTCCTGAATTTCCATAATTTTGTTTGATAGCTTTTAAAAACTATTTGTTTAATATGAGTCTCTCCACCTATACCTTAAGTTCCATGAGGGAAAACCATTGTCTCTCTTATTTATAATTACATTTTTAATGCCGAGCAAAATGCCTGATACATATAGGTGCTCAATACACAGAGGTTGAGTGAATGTGTCAATTTCCTTAGTGCATCACCTCCGACAAGTGGCTTCCAAGTAGGGAGCTTATAGAGATGGTATACCACATGATTTTTAAAAGGGCTTTAAAGCCAGACTATTTGGGCTTAACTTTACCACTTATTAGCTATTGTAAGGACAAATACAAAGTAAAAATAAGAGGCTTAATTCTTCCAGTTGAAAATAAGGAAGAGATTTCCCCTCCTTTTTCTTACAAATGATTTCCCTTAGCAAACTCCTAAATGTAAGGACTTCCTCCTGTCTTTGAAATGCATATAAATCCATTTGAAGACTAAATAGGCTTTTTGTCACCTTTATGAGGTAGGAATGTCTTTCTCAGGGACTCCAGAGCCATCTCTCTGCATTGTAAAAGTCAAGGGAGATAGTGCCCTATCTTCTGTGGGAGGGCAGGAGCCTAACTTTGGTAGATACCTTGATCCAAGTTACAAAACTACTCTATCATGAAGATATGAGTAGGTTGGTTTTTCCTCTGGATGAAGCCAATTAGCTAATACCACAAATTACCAAGTAAAATTCGGATGAACTAACGTGAGAAATTGTGCTATCAGTTCTTTTACTGTAATTGTTTATCTTGAAACATTTATGTAAAGGGTTGTACCGGTATGGCTACATAAAAGGGTTATTTTTCTTTTGGTCTTTGCAATATCTTAGCATACTGCCTATGATGTATACCACATTCTGGTTTAGTACTTATTCAATAATAAAACTATTTTCTTTCTGTTCTGTCTCTGTTGAGAGGTTAGAAGATACTGTTTCTAATTTCCCCAACACTGTGTAACCTTAGGCAAGTTATTTTTAACTGTAAAACTGGGCCTCAGTTCCCTGGTCTATAAAATAAGAATTCTAATAGTATTCTTAGGGTCCTAACAGGATTTATAGGGTCGTTGTGAAGATTCAATGAGTTAATACCATAAAGCACTTAAAACAGTGCTTACCATAAATCAAGACTCAGTAAGTTGGTTATTATTATCATACAAAAGTGTTCACCATAGCAGCTTCTGGAGACATGTTTGCATTTGGAAAGTAGTATCCTGGAGCCCACAGCACTGTAAATGGAAGTACAAACAGCTAGAAAGGAAACTTGCTACTTGACATTTCTGCTTCCTTGCGTAGAATTGCATAAAAAGTTGGTTAACTCTCTATCCAAGGGTTGTAGGCAGTTCTAGACATTATATATTTTTACATATTCTGTAGCTTACTTTCAGTTATATTTTTTCAAAAAAATGCTAGGGCAGACTTTTCATTTTCATTTCTCTTTTCAGACTCGTCCAATAACTCAATATGGTTTCAAATTACCTCTTTTGATTACATACTGATTCTACATTTAGCCCTTTCTGTTTCAGCTGCATTTTCAATATTCTAGTCTTGTGTTTTTAGCAATTCTCATTTCATTATGTTTCCATTTTAATTTCTTAAACTGATTTTTTAAAAAAATGTATTATTAAACAGGAGGCAAGATAATTTGAAGGGGAAGGCAAACTATTTTACTGATAATACAATAATAATCATTGTGTAACAAATTATTCCTTTGGGTTATATGATAAATTCTAAAGCAATAAAGTACGTTAGCTGCAAACATTTACGATAAAGCCAGTGCCAACTGCATAGAGGCTATTTCATTTCAGAAGTTGTAGGTCAGTGTTAGGGCTGAGTTCAGTTAAGTGCAGGCAGACCCTTACCATTACAGCTAAAATAGGGCCACATTCTAAGTGCTGTTGTGTGATCACATTTTAGTGCCTATTATGTCTTGATTAAGACTCCCCTGGATATTCCCTTTTTAATGGAATTTGAGGAATTAAAAATGGCTTCACAAATCACTTTTTAATCTGGTGAAGTAAGCAGGGAATGAAAAACACCATGCTGTCATCTTCAAGTGCAGGGAAAGTTGTAAATAAAGAAAACAAATTAGTGGCTGGTTCACACCTCATCAGCTACCTAACAACCTGTTACAAGTTAATTACATACCTTTAAAATGCATGTACCAGGGAAATTAGTCAGAAATCAGTTTCTCTAAAAGAGAGGGTGGCACAAAAGTAC
Source organism: Lepilemur ruficaudatus (assembly GCA_963574885.1). Taxonomy (NCBI): domain Eukaryota; kingdom Metazoa; phylum Chordata; class Mammalia; order Primates; family Lepilemuridae; genus Lepilemur; species Lepilemur ruficaudatus. The sequence continues at coordinate 12,406 of CAUYRT010072026.1, forward strand.
CATATCAAAAGAAGTTGCATTTAACTATTTAATGTTATAACCAACCATGAAGGGGAAAAATATTTTCTCAAGAATTACAGTCCTGATTGTGCCACCAATTAGTGTCCTGGCTTCAAGGGCATCTCTACCAATAATTCACTCAAGGCGGATAAATATTTACTGAGGACCTCTTTGGTAATAGAATTTCCAATATCCCTTTGTGCCTATTCCAATCTTCTTGGTCTCTTAGTAGCATCCACTCGTTCGTTTACTCTGTTCAGAGCCCAAGCCTAAGCAATGTGAGAAGAGCTAGGTCACAGAGAACAAAGCTAAACACCACCACAGTCAGTAAGTTTGAATAGAGACGCGTTAAGATGGCTGACCAGGCCGGGTGCGGTGGCTCACGCCTGTAATCCTAGCACTCTGGGAGGCCAGGGCACGCAGATCATTTGAGCTCAAGACCAACCTGAGCAAGAGCGAGACCCCCGTCTCTACCAACAACAGAAAGAAATTAATTGGCCAACTAAAAATATATAGACAAAATTAGCAGGGCATGGTGGCGCATGCCTGTAGTCCCAGCTACTCGGGAGGCTGAGGCAGAAGGATCGCTTGAGCCCAGCAGTTTGAGGTTGCTGTGAGCTAGGCTGATGCCACGGCACTCTAGCCTGGGGAATGGAGTGAGATTCTGTCACACACACACACACACACACACACACACACACACACACACACACAAAATGGCTGGTCAGAGGCACAGGACTCTCCATTGTCCCACAAAGAACCAACATAGCGAGTCATCACACTTTGATTAGAACGTCTCAGAGACTGATTCAGCAAAGAAGTGGCAGGAAACACCTGAGGCACTCAAGAAGAGAGGGGCTAGGTAAACAGCCCAGCAGGGATCAACCAGGAGCTTGGAGAGGCTCCTCAACGTGGGGTGGAGGGAGTGGAAGAAAGGGTAGAGATCCCCCAGATGGCATTGCTTTGGAGGGGACAATCACTATGCATCTCATACACCCCTCAAGTCCCAAGAAGCTGCACCAAAGCCCCTTGCAGCCTTGGCTAACACCAGTGAATGCCACCTTAAAGCCCGAGGGTGGTCCCATCACTGCTACTACCCAGGCTTGCAACACACATGCCGCTCAGGAGCTGGAGGACTCACCCACCCGCCTGGCCCACTGCTGCCACCACCAGCCTCCACTAACAACTGCAACCTAAGCAACAAAAACAAAAATAGACAACCGGGACTGTGTTAAACCAAAAAGCTTCTGAACAGCAAAGGAAACAATCAACAGAATGAAGAAACAACCTGTTGTATGGGAGAAAATATTTGCAAACTATTTATCCAACAAGAGACTAATATCCAGAATATACCAGGAACTCAGACTCAAATTAAATGGCAAAACCCCAAACAATCCCATGAAAAAGTGGGCAAAGGATCTAAACAGACGTTTTTCAAAAGAAGACATACAAATGGACAGCAAGTATATCAAAAAATGCTCAACATCACTAATCATTAGGGGAATAAAAATCAAAACCACGATGAGCTATCATCTTACCACAGTTAGAATGGCTGTTATCAAGAAGACAAAAAAATAAAAATGCTGGCTAGGATGCAAAGAAAAAGGGACTTTCATACACTGTGTGTGGGATTGTAAATTAAAACAGCCATTGTGGAAAACAGCATGGAGATTTCTCAAAAAATAAAAAGACATAGCACTTTGGGAGGCCAAGATGGGAGAATGAGACAAAAAACTAAAAAGAGAACTACCGTGCAATGCAGCAAACCCACTACTGAGTATTTATCCAAAGGAAAGGGAATCAGTGTATCAAAGGGATGCCTTCCCCTCCATGTTTATTGCAACACTATTCACAGTGGCAAAGATATGGAATCAACCTAAGTGTCCATCAACAGATGAATGGAAAAAAAGTGTGATACACACACACAATAGAATACTATTCAGTTATAAAAAAGAATGAAATCATGTCATTTGTAGCAACATGGATGGAACTGGAGGCCATTATGTTAAGTAAAATAAGCCAGATACAGAAAAACAAATAATACACATACTCACTCATATGCGGTAGCTACAAAAAAATTGATTTTATGATGGTAAAGAGTAGAATACTAGTTACCAGAGGCTGGGAAGGGTATGGCGGGGGGATGGGTGAAGAGAGTTTGGTTAAAGGATACAAACATACAGTTACATAGAAGAAAAAAGTTTTAAAGTTTGATGGTACAGTGGGGTGACTACAGTTAACAACAATGTATTGTACATTTCAAAATAGCTAGAAATTAGAACTTGAAACATTCTCAACACATAGAAATAAATGCTTGTGGTGATGGATATCCTAAATGCTCTGATTTGGTCATTACACATTCTATTCATGTAGCAAAATATATGTACCCCATAAATATATACAAATATGTGTCAATATAAAATAAAATAAAAGAAGTTTGAACAGTCTCCTTGTGTGATTTTTGTTCTACAATACACCTCTTTCATCTTGGTTTAGCTTTATGGTTTATAGAAAGCAGTTAGAAATTATATCTATTGCATAGCTAATAAATCTAGGATGGAAACTGTCAAGTACATGTTGTCTGGTCTATATACACAGCCCCACTGAGGGTTTTGCTGTGGAATGGATATTTATGTCCCCCCCTTCCCAAATTCAAATGTTGAAATTCTAATGCGACATGTGATGGTATCAGGAGATGAGGCCTTTGTGATGTGATTAGGTCATGAGGATGGAACCCTCAAGAATGGGTTTGGTGCGCTTATAAAAGAGGCTCCAGAGAACTCCCTGCCAGTTTGGACTATGTGAGGACAAAATGAGAAGACAGCCATCTATGAACCAGAAAGGGCCCTCACCAGACACCAAATCTGCTGATACCTTCATCTGGACTTCCCAGCCTCCAAAACTGTGAGAAATAAATACTTGTTGTTTAAACCACCCAGTCCATGGTATTTCTGTTACAGCAGACTGAATAGTGTAAGATAGATTTGCGTGTGTATGTGTGTGTTTTACTTCTCCAAACAATCCCATGAAATACTAAAAATACTTCAAATACTAAAAATACCGAAAGTATTATGTCTTCCAAGATATTGGTCTGCACACTGGCCTTGATTGACTCCCTGGGCAATCTGGAAATCTGGAGTCAGTCATTTTCTTACTCTGTGCCTCAAGTTCCACCCCCCACACCCTCACCCCCATTAAACCAGAGTGATCATTACCTAACTCACTAGGTTGCTTGAAGGCACAACTCACAAAAATAATTTCCATGCACTAAGACTGTGGAAAATGTTAATTATTATTATTTGACATGGTATTTATTGATAGTGAACCTTGGTTTTATTGCCTCGTCAAATCTATTTCCTATAACATTTTAGTGTAAGATCTAAATTCTTAAAATAATAATATGCTATCCATCTACTAAAGACTCTACTTCAAATTAGCCTATTTTGATACTGGAAGTACATGAAGTTTTAAATCAATTAACTCTACAAACAACTTTTTAAAGTACATAAATTCCATTTCAATAGTATTTATTTATAAGTAATTATTTATATGAGGTATATTCAGATCATTTGGCATTAATTCATCATCCAGCAACTACTCAATATAGTCCAAATGAATTACACACAAAACCTGTGCATTTTCATGAGTCCCCTTCTCTCTTAACTAATTTCATCTCCATCTCATTTTGTAATGTCTCCTTGAAGATAATTTTTTGAAAAAAAAAAAGGTAAAATCATGACTCACAAAGACAAAAATATGAACACATTAAAGATTTAACTTTACTCATTTGATGAGGAAAATAGGCAGAGGTTATACTGGTTCAAAGGAAAAGTCAAAAGGTACAAATTTGTATAGAGTAAAGGCATAACATTGCAAATGGAAGCAAAACTAGTTTTTCCGTGAGAGGGGAGGAAAGTGCAGTAAAACTCTTATCAGACAAGACAGAAGTACACAATACGATAACACAGAAGGATATGCTGTTTGTAGATAATGTGTATATTCTCTCTTCCCTTTTGATGAAAAATAATCTCAAAAGACTACTCTTGATCACAGAATAAGATTGATGTTAGTAGACTTGATTTGATTATTCATATAGGTACAGAAAGAATATGACTGTACCACCTAACTCTTCTTAAGTTTTCTTTGCTGGAAGTTTTCATAAGTAATCTCAGAATGGACTCTTAAAAGCCTCTTGTTGGCAGAGGGTGGTGGCTCACACTTGAAATTCCAGCACTTTGGGAGGCTAAGGCAGGAGGATCACTTGAGGCCAGGAGGTGGAGGTCACAGTGAGCAATGATTGTGCCACTATACTACAGCCTGTGTAACGAAGACCCTGTCTATAAAGAAAAAGCATCTCTTTTTATGTGCTCTCCTGAGGCTAAGAAACGAAGTTAAGGACTCATCACCAGATTTCACTTTCAGTTCCTATAGATTTGGGCAAATTTCTTCCTTTTCTGGGTCCCCAAAATATGCTAAGATTCTTGGATTCTTAGGCCTACCAGGAAGTGACCTTCCATACTCATCTGGAAGACTGCGAACCCTATAAGACAGGTGCCAGACCAGCTTACCCTGCAGGACTTTGCAAGCATTGGTTTCATGAAGTCTAAAACCTTAGTTTAGTTTCCTAAAAGTTTGTGATCATATTTGATAAAATGAGCATCATTCTCAAATATGACAACTGGACATACGCATACAAAAGAATAAATTTGGACTCTTTTCTCACATCATACACAGAAATTAACTCAAAATGATCTAAGACCTAAATGTAAGAGCCAAAACAATAAAACTCTTAGAACAAAATGTAGGGCATAAATCTTTGTGATGTTTGGGTTTGGGCCAAGCCTTCTTAGATGTAGCAACAAAATACAAATGACAAAAGAAAAGTTAGATAATTTGGACTTCACTACAATTGTGTTTCAAAAAATACCATCAAGAAAGTGAAAAGAAAGAAAGAAAGAGAGAGAAAGAGAAGGAAAGAAATCAGAAAAGAAAGAAAGAGAAAGAAGAAAGAAAGAGAGAAAGAGAAGACAACTCATAAAATGAGGGAAAATATTTGCCACTCCTATGTTATATCTGCTAAGGAACCTGAATCTAGAATATATAAAGTAGTTTTTTTACAACTCAATAATAAAATAACTCAATTATAAAATGAGCAAAATATTTAAATAACCATTTCTCCAAAAAAAATATCCACATGACCCCAAAACACATGAAAAGATGTTCAGCATGATTAGCTATCAGGGAAATGCAAAAAGAAGTCACAAGGTGATGCTATTTCACAGCCATAAGGATGGCTATCATCAAAAAGACATATAATAACAAGTATTGTCAATGTCATAGAGAAATTGAACCCTCATACCCTGCTGGTAGGAGTGTAAAATGGTGTAGCTGCTTTGAAAAACAGTCTGGTAATTAAACAAAGTGTTGCCATAAAAATGGTTAAAGAGAGTTATCATATGACCTAGGAAATCTACTTCTATGTATATATCCAATGAAAACATATGTCCACACAAAAACCTGTAAATGAATTTTTACAGCATCAGTGTTCATAATAGTGAAAAAGTAGACACAATCCAAATACCTATCAACTGATGAACAGGTAAATAAAAGTTACATCCATACACTGGAATAATAGTTGCAAATAATGAGTGAAGTACTGATACGTGGTACAACATAGATGAAGCTTGGAACGTTATGCTAAAGGCAAAGAAGCTAGTCAGAAAAGATCACATGTGGTATAATTCCACCTATATAAAATGTCTATAACAGGCAAATCTTGGTTGGTGATTAGTGGGGAAATGACTGCTAATGGGTACAGAATTTCTTTTTGAGGTGATAAAGATGTTCTAAAATTGTGCTGAAGGTTGAGTAACTCTGCATACATTCATAAACATTGAAGTGGTTAAATTGTATGGTATGTGAATTATATTTCAATAAGGCCGGCACACAAAAATAACTAAAATTATGACAGACAACGGTATACTCTCTTCTATTATCAGGCAAAGTTGCACCAGAACTCTGATAAATAGAACCAATTCGTGGGTAGGAGGGTGTTGAGAACTCTCTGGGAACTTCACACACAGACTTCAGTTTCTGAGATGTTTGTCATGATTTTACCTGTGTAAATTTAAACTTGGAAAGGATAAGCAACCTTTCTGATTTGACAACTCTTTTTATGTAACCCATTAATAACAACATATTGTAGGGGTGAAAGGGACTTTTCTTCCACTCCCTGCAGGATTGAGAATTTGGGTTTATTAAATGAACTGATGATAGATAAATAGGAGAAAAAGCATGCCAACTGATTAACACACAAGCACAAGGCAGTCACACAAAATATGAAACTGAAAGAAGGGCCAGATGGTTGAAGCTTAAATACCCTCTTCATAGGAGAGAGGGTGGAGGATGTAGGCAATTTTAGAGGAAGAGTAAATGATTTTGAGGGGAGATGAATGAGCTGGAAAAACAGAAAATAGCCTGTGACAAAGTTCCTCCGGGCTTTGAGTATGGTAGCAACTTTAGTCTTCCTTCCTGGGACTTAATCTTCTCTGTTTGATGAAGTTACAGGCAGGGGACCAAGACAATTGCAGTCTTCCTGAAGGAACTTCCTTTACTCAAATAAGGGAACTTCAGAAAATATCCCTCCCTGTGCTTTGGGAAAGACAGAAGGTCAGAGACAGGAGAGTGGCAAAAGGTTACAGAGACCTTGGTTCTAAGGCTGCCTTAGTTCAAAGTCCTCAGCGTGTCAAAGCTGAGTGTTGTTTTCTGAGCCCCCACAATTTCAAATTCACCTAATTACTTCCATCACCTTTCTTTTCATAAGATGAAAGAACAAATCTCTGTAACTTTACAGGAGATCCTCTGGGAAATCTCAAAGGCAGTTTTATTTCTTTGGGGTTCTCAATAAACTTGGAGAGCACAAAGGGGTTTAGAGACAATATTTCACTCCTTTAGGACAAAACTGTTCTTTTCCTCAAAAAATGGAAATACACAGCTATATTTCTCTGAAATTATGGCTCCTAAATATAGTCTAAGACACATATCATGACAACTTTTAGTGAAAGTAACAGACTTCTATTTCACAGAGAGAACTGGGGAGTGGATAATTGTGTACTGTCACAATAGCGTTTCGCAACAGACCAGCAGAACTTGTGAATACACACAACACAGCTTTCCTCAAGCACACACATCATTTTTATACATGTCCCAAAGTGGCAGAAATGAGCACATTCATTATAGACCCAAATAGATAGCCCCATAAAAATGAGAAGCAAAAGGACGTAAATTCAAACTTATGAGTAGCAATGAGCATGTCAGTATTCTATCTTACTATCTTGAGATACTGTCTTACAGTCTATGTAATGATTGTCCATTCATTAACTCAACTTAGCATCAGTCCAACATTTTAAGTTACCTCTAAATCTTGGAAATTATCTTCAAGCTGACATAAGAAAAATATAATTACTATTGAAATAAAGTTTGTCAGAATAATCTGGGAAAACACAAATTTATTTTTTTATTATATTCAACATTAAGTAGAAGTAAGACAAGCTTATTCAGTTAAACTGCTTAAGATTAGGAAGAACATATCCAAGTGCCATAAAAATCTACACTTATATTATTCATATACTCTGATAAATCAAAGAAGACATAACTAAAATATTAAAGAGATACAAATCTTTTGAAACACGGCTTAAATCCGGGATATAAATCTGCCCATCCCCCAAATAGTGTTCATTGTACCTGTTAGGTGGGTTTTTTTCCGTCTCCTCTTCTCCTCTGCCCCCTGCTTGATTTCCTATGATTTTTACTTCCTTCTGTGCATTTGTGTGTCCATCAATTAAATCCAATCTATTAGAGAGTACGTATGTTTTTTTTTTTTAATTCCTGAGATACTTTGCTTAGGATAATGGTCTCCAGTTCCTTCCATATTGCTACAAAAGACATTAATTCATCCTTTTTCATGGCTGAGTAGTACTCCAATGATATACACACACCAGATTTTGTTAATCCACTCATGAATTGATGGGCACTTGGGTTGATTCCACATCTTTACAATTGTGAATTTTGCTGCAGTAAACATTTAAGGGCAGGTGTCTTTTTGATAAAATGCCTTCTTTTCTTTTGGGTAGATACCCAGTAGTGGGATTGCTGGATCAAAAGGTAGGTCTACTTTTAGTTCTTTGAGGCATCTTTATTGTTTTCCACAGGGATTATACTAATTTGCAGTCCCACCAACAGTGTACAAGCAATATTTTCTCTTTGCATCCACTCAAGCATCTATTGTTTTTTGGACATTTTAATAAAAGCCATTCTCACTGGGGTTAGGTGATATATCATTGTGGCTTTGATTTGCATTTCCCTGATGATTAGCAATGTTGAGCATTTTTTAATGTTTGTTGGCTATTTATTTATCTTCTTTTGAAAAGCTCTTGTTTGCGTCTTTTGTCCACTTTTTAATGGGGTCATTTGTTTTTCTCTTGCTGATTTGTCTGACTTCTTTGTAGATTCTGGTATTAGCCTTTTATCAGATGTGTACATTGTGAATATTTTCTCCCATTCTGTAGGTTGTCTATTTGCTCTATTGATTTTTTTCCTTAGCTGTGCAGAAGCCTTTTAATTTAATCAAATGCCATTTATTTATTTTGGGGGTTTTAGGCGTAAATTCTTTGCCTAGACCAATGTCTAGAAGAGTTTTACGTATGTTTTCTTGTAGAATTCTTACGGTTTCATGTCTTACATGTAATTCTTTTATCCCTCTTTAATTCATTTTTGTGAATGGTGAGAGACACCAGGGGTCCTGGTACATTCTTTTGCTTGTGGTTATCCAATATTCTCAGCACCATTTATTTAATAGGTTTTCTTTTTCCCAGTGTGCATTGTTGCCAGCTTTGTCAAAGATCAGTTTGCTGTATAGATAGATGGTTTAATATCTGGGTTCTCTATTCTGTTCCATTGGTCTATGCCTCTATTTTGGTGCCAATAACATGCTGTTTTGGTTATTATAGCTCATAGTATAGTTTGAAGTCTGGTAATGTGATGCCTCCAGCTTTGTTTGGTTGTTTTTTGTTTTTGTTTTTTGCTTAGGATTGCTTTGGCTATTTGGGTTCTTTTCTAATTCCAAACAAACCATAGAATTATTTTTTCTAGATCTGTGAAATATACCATTGGTATTTTGATGGGGATTGCATTGAATTTGTAGATAACTTTGGGTAGTCTGGACATTTTAACAATGATGATTCTACCAATCTATGAGCAGGATGTGTTTCTCTGTTTGTTTGTGTCACCCACAATTTCTTTCCTCAGTGTTTTGTAGTTTTCTTGTAGAGATCTTTCACCTCCTTGGTTAAGCATTAAATATATTTCTAGGTATTTTATTTTCTTTGAAACTACTGTGAATAGTATGGAGTCTTTGATTAGACTCTCAGCTTAACTATTATTGGTTTATAGAAATGTTACTGATTTGTGTACATTGATTTTTTTATCCTGAGACTTTGCTGAATTTATTTATCAATTCCAGGAGTCTCTTGTGATGCCTTTGGGGTGTTCTAGATACAAGATCATATCATCAGTGAAAAGTGCTAGTTTGACCTCCTCTTTTCTGACTTGGATACTCTTTATTTCTTTCTCTTGCCTGATTGCTCTGGCTAGGACTTCCAGCATTATGTTGAATAAAAGTGTTGACAGTGGGCATTCTTGTCTTGTTCTAGTTCTTAGTGGGAATGCTTTCAACTTTTTCCCATTTCAGTATGTTGGCTGTGGGTTTGTCATATATGGCTTTTATAATTTTGTGAGATGTTCATGCTATGACTAGTTTGTGGAGGGTTTTCATCATGAAAGAGTGCTGGATTTTGTTGAATGTTTTTTCTGCATCTGTTGAGATGATCATATAGTCTTTGGTTTTGCTTCTCTTTATGTGATGAATCACATTTATTTATTTATGTATGTTGAACCATCCTTACATCCCTGGGATGAAGCCCATTTGGTCATGGTGGATTATTCTTTGATGTCTTGTTGAATTCTGTTTGCTAGTATTTTATTGAGGATTTTTGCATCTATATTCATAAGGGATATTGGTCTATAGTTTTCTTTTTCTTTTTTTGTTATGTCCTTTCCTGGCTTTGGTATCAAGATGATACTGGCTTTGTAGAATGAGTTGGAGAGGATTCTGTCCTTCCCAATGTTATGGAATAATTTCTGTAGTATGGGTATCATTTCTTTTTTGTAGGTCCAGTAGAATTAGGTTATGAATCCCTCTGGTCTGGGGCTTTTTGTTGTTTGTTGTTGGAAGTCTTTTTGTTACTGCTTCAATATCACTGCTCATTATTGGTCTGTTCAGGAGTTCTGTTTCTTCCTGATTGAGTCTTGGAAGACTTTGTGTTTCCAGGAATTAGTTCACTTCCTCTGCATTTTCTAGTTTATGTGTGTAGAGATTTTCCTAGTATTCGCAGATGATGTTTTCTATTTCTATGCTATCAGTTGTAATATCTCCTTTTTCATTTATGATTGAGCTTACTTGGTTCCTTTCTCTTCTATTCCTAGTTAATCTCACAAGAGGTCTATCAATTTTGTTTATCTTTTCAAAGAATCAACTTTTTGTTTCACTGACCTTTTACACTTGATCTTAGTCAAAAGGCTGAGAAGCAATCCCACTGACCTTTTGCATTATTTTCTTGTTTTCCATTTCATTTGGTTCTGCTCTGACCTTTGTTATTGTTTTCCTCTGCTGGCTTCAGGTTTTGTTTGCTCTTCCTTTTCTAGTTCCTTGAGATGTGATATTATATTATTAATTTGTGATCTTTCTGACTTTTGGATGTGGGCATTTAAGACTGACTTTTCCCATTAGAACTGCTTTTGCTGAGTTCCATAGATTTTGATAGTTTGTGTCCCCTTTGTCATTCAGTTTAGGAATTTTTTTGATTTCTACCTTAATTTCATTATTGACCCAATAATCGTTCAGTAGCAGGTTGTTTAATTTCCATGACTTTGTGTAGAATTGAGTGTTCCTCTTGGAATTGATTTCTAGTTTTAATCCACTGTGGTCTGAGAGGATACATGATATGATTTCAATTTTTATTAATTTGTTGAGACATGTTTTGCAGCCTAAGGTATGCTCAGTCTTGGAGAATCTCCCATTTGCTAATGAGAATAATGTATATTGAGTAGTTTTTGTTAGAACATTCTATAAGCATTTGTTAGGTCCATTTGTTCTAGGGTCTCATTTAAGTTCAGTGTTTCCTTATTCGTTTTCTGCTTTGATCATCTGTCCACCTCTGATAGTGGGGTGTCAAAGTCCCCAGCAATTGATGATGCTATTATTTATTTCCTTGCTTAGCTCTAGTATAATTTGTTTTATGAATTCGGGAGCTCTTGTGTTAGGTGTATATATATTTAGCATTGTTATGTCTTCTTGTTGAATTGCTCCCTTTACCATTATATAATGACCATCTTTGTCTTTCTTTACCATTGTTGATTTAAAGTCAATTTTTTCTGATATGAGAATGGCTGCTGTCTTCTGATTTCCATTTGCCTGTAACATTTTCTTCCATCCTTTCACATTGAGCCTGTGTGCATCTTTGAGGTTTAGATGTGTCTACAGGAGGAGACAGCAGATGTTTGGGTTGTGTTTTTTCATCCATTCAGCCAGCCTGTCTTTTGAGTGGTACATTTAAACCATTAATGTTAAGAAATAGAATTGATATGTGGGATGCTATTCTGTTCATAATACTGGGTAGTACCTTATTATTTTGTTTTCCTACTTTTGCTATTGTTTTATATGGGCTCTGAGCTTTAGATTTTGGGTGGTTTTACACTGATGGATATCTATTTTGCTGATGTGTGTATAATGCAGCTCGGAGTATTTCCTGCAGGACAGATCTGGTCATGACAAATTCTCTCAGTGTTTGTTTGTCTGGAAAACACTTGATTTCTCTATCACTTGTGAAACTTAGTTTTGTAGGATACAAAATTCTAGGCTGGCAGTTGTTCTGTTTAAGAAGATTGAAGGTGGGGCTTCACTCTTTCTGGCTTATAAGGTTTCCAGTGAGAAGTGTGCTGTTAACCTGATGGGTTTTCCCTTGTAGGTCAGTTTTTGCTTACATCTATTTGTAGAATAGATGTTTGTAGAATTTTCTCCTTCATTTTGCCTTTCACCAGGTTGATTACTATGTGTCTTGGAGATGTCCTATTTGCTGTGTATCTTCCTGGTGTTTGATGGCTATCCTGTACCTGAATGTCTGGATATCTGGTGATACCAGGGAAGTTTTTCTCAATAGTTCCCTTGAATAGATTTTCCATGCTTTTAGCTCTTTCTTCTTCTCCCTCCACAATACCTATAATTAGTATGCTGGTTCACTTTGCATAATATCATATCTCTCTAAGATATCTAAGTGATTGCTCCACCTTTTTTGTTCCCTTCTCTGTCTCTTTATATGATTGGGTTATCTTGAGAGCCTTGTCTTCAACCTCTGAGATTATTTCTTCTCCTTGGTTTAGTCTGTTACTGAAACTTTCTACTGTGTTTTGAAATTCCCTAAATGACTCTTTCATTTCTTTGAGTTCTATTATATCCTTTCTTATGTTGTCTAGCTTTTTAGTGACTTTTTAAAATAATTTCCTGAAAACTTTTTGGTTTCTTTTTCTTGGTTTTCAACTTTCTCTTTAATACTATTCATCTTATTTGCCATCTGTATTCTGAATTCCATTTCTGACATTTCGATAATTTCCTTGTGGTTGGAGTTCACTATTGTAGTTCACTATTGTGATCCTTTGTTGAGGGGCAGGTGTCGATCTGTTTTGTATTTTCATGTTGCCAGGGTTCTTTTGCTGGTTTCTTCTCATCTGAAACCTCTTTTCCTGACTTAGGGCTAATTAGATTGCAGTTCACCTGTTCTTTGCTGGGAACTCTTCTGCTTAATTAGAAGGGGAGGTCCCTAGATGATGATTTTTTTCCTATTCTGGAATGTTCATGCAGCAGGGGAGGGGTGTGTGCCTTAGAAGCCTGTAATGCAGCTGTTCTGATTTGTTCTGTTTGCCTGTGATTGCCTCTGTTCCAGCCTGTGCTGGCTACTGTTTGTGCTGGATGTTGGGTTGTTCACCAGATAGTTGTAGGATGTTCGAGTTGGGACTGGGTAAGGCCCTCTTCACTGAGGCTGGTGTGGTGATTGCTCTGCTCAGGGTCACCCCACAGAGGTGACAGGGGCAGCTGAAAGAGGCTATCTAGTCAACGTTCATGTGTTCCTGGGATGTGGGCATTTGCTTGAACCAGGTTCCAGTGTAATGGTGGCTTGAGGCTGGGGGGTCCCTGGTGGGACATTGGATTTTGGAGCAATTCCACCAGCCCTGTGGCATGGTGGAGGCTCTGGGGTGGTGTCTGGGGCCTGGTGGGGGCTCTAGAGGGACAGAGGCAGAGCCTTGGCCTGCTGTGTGAGAGCCTCAGAGTCAAGATTGGGGAGAAGCCAGAAGCAGGGCTTCTGAGCAGTACCTCAGAGCTCTATGGTTGGTAGGACTGATCCAACCTGGAGAGCATGGTCAGGCTAAGCAGGTGGCACTCAGTTGGGACCTGAGCAGGTGGTAGGCGCAGATGCCAAGTCACGCAGTCAGAGGTCAGTTCCAGTGACCCAAGGACTATGGAGCTCTCCCTGCCCCTGCCAGGACCCACCAAAGCAGTCACACAAAGCCTCCCAGACCAGAGCCTGTAGTGCCCCGGTCAATTCACAAGCTCAGATCCCATTGCACTGTAGGGGAGGGGCATTTTTCTTCCAGTCACCATGTATGGCTTAGAAGAGCCTCCGGTTAGTCCATTCCCTCTCCAGCCTGGTGGGTGCGATGTGAAGGCTGCCACTGCAGAGTTGAGTCATGTGCTGACCTGGTGCCAAGGATCCAAGAGCTCAGGATGGCTTTAGTGGCTGCCCATCCCCACTGCACCTATTGTTTGGTGCACTGACTCCACGCAGACTCCGGGCAGGTCCCCAGTCTGTCCAAGTAGGGTCTGTGGCAATGGAGGAAGCCCTCTCACAACTTGGCCACAGCGCCTGTGGGGTCACTGTGGTGCCCCTTTACTCCATCCTCCTATTCTTCCTCACACATACTTTGATCTTGTCAAGCGTCCCTTACCTTTTTTTTCCCCACTAAATGTCCCGCTTTGCTTCTCTGTGATTTCACAATGTTCCTTCAGAGAAGAGCTGTCCATAGATAGGCACCAGCTTGCAGTTTATTTACTCATCTTTCCTTGAGCGCTGCAGGTTCCTGGGCTGCTTCTAATCCACCATCTTTTTTCCTTTCTGAGTTCTTCTTTTGATGGTGGCTTCAGGATAAACTGTTTCAGCATGGCAGCTGGACCCCATGCCTATTCCCACCGGCAAACACAGGGGAAGCTTTCTCTGGGCAGAGAGGCATGCTTACAACTTGCTTGGTGCTGGCTTCCTTCCCTGTGGTGGTGGCTTGTCTGGGGACTGGTGGCACAAAGCCGTGGCCCGTGTGGGCCGGGGCTTGGATGTGGGCAGCCTCACATGGCTCCACTGTGGATTGCTTGGTGCTGCAACCTCTCTGCAGCTTGGAGCCCCTGAGATGCCAGGTAGCAGCGTTTCCATGGCTCCAAGCCTCTCAGGGGTTGATTTCTAGTGAAATCTTGGTCCTCCTTGTTCTGCTTTGCAACTTCTTCCTATGGAATCTCTGGGAGGTTCTGTCACTTTCCCCTCATAGTTACACCTGAGCTCTGTTTTTGTTCAACTAAAACTTTTTCTTCTTTCTGAGACTATCTGGTGACTGATGTCTCTACTCAGCCAGCCTGCCTCTCACATAGCTATTTTCTATTAAACTAATAATATTAAACTTGTCTCATTTGCCAAAGATTTACCTAAATTATGTGAACGTGAATTCCTAAAACAGTTCAAATTGGTTTCTGCAATAGCTCAAAAGAGAAAATAGACAAACCAGAAAAGACTAAGACACCAGATCTCTGCCGTCTCTCACCTAGCAGATCTCTATAAACTGTTAATCCATTTACAGGTATCATCAAATAATCAAGTCATAAAACCTAATTCCCAAGCATTACTGCCAGCAATGGGGAATAACTTATTGACTGCAAACAAACCAAAACCAAAACTTAAAATATAAAATTAGTACGAGGTAAAATTAAACTGAGAAAAACAGAGAATGAGCAAAATTCTATTGCCACCTTGGATTCACCTCTTTGAATCAAGAAAAGAAGCTTAGACTGCTCATGAAGTGCACTCCTCTGCCTGGCTCTCGTTGGTAAATCCACTGGGCATCTCAATCTCAAAAACTGTTAAAAGACAATTTTCCAGAAAAGGTAAAATCATGACTCTCATATGGGTCTAAAAATGAACATGTGTTAAAGA
The DNA here is from genome assembly GCA_963574885.1 of Lepilemur ruficaudatus. Classification (NCBI taxonomy): domain Eukaryota; kingdom Metazoa; phylum Chordata; class Mammalia; order Primates; family Lepilemuridae; genus Lepilemur; species Lepilemur ruficaudatus. Next base: position 27,768 of record CAUYRT010072026.1, read on the forward strand.
TTTTATTTTACTCATTCAATGAGGGAACCAGGTAGATATCATAATTTATTTAAAGAAAAAGTCAAAAGGCACAAATTTCTATGGAGTAAAGGAATGGAATTAAAAATAGAGGCATAACTAGTTTTTTCCCCTCAGGTGATGGGAAGTCAATTGAACTCTACCAGACAAGACAGAAAATGCTAGTCTATTGTCAAAGAAAATCAGAGCCAGACAGAAGTTAAAGTGGTGAAGGCAAATTTTATTCAGGAACTATTACAATAGGGGAAAAGAGATCTCAGTATAGAATCGAACTCCATTCTCAATACAACAAGCAAAAGTGGGGATTTATAACCAAGGAACAGGCTGGAGGTCATTAGATGGAAAATTGCTAAGAGGAAACATCAAGAATAGGGAGGGTATGGCTAGACTGACTTCTAACAGCAGAAGGGAGGCTTAGCACGACTAGCTGGGTTTTGTGTCTTACCTCCTGTGGTAGCATCCTTTGGGTTAAATGCTCTGCTTATCTCTGCACATGGGCCAGCTAAGTATGGAAAGAATTTACTTTGTAGTTCAACTCTAGAAGAAAGATGAGAATTGCTCCTTTCCCCAAACTAACTCCTGGGAAAATAAGGAAAGTATGCACACAGTGACAATGCTATCTTAATATATAGGAACACCATGACCTGACCTATGTCATCCAGCTAATGGACCCAGAACAAAGAATTTTCACAACCTCCTGAGACCCTCGCTGATGCCCAGACTTCTGTAGTCATCAGTCACTTCTTGCAACCCCCTTCTCTCCCGTCTTCTCCTAACATAAAAAGAAGCCTAAAGTTCATACTAAAGATGGTTCTTCGGGACACTAGAACTGGCATCTCGGTTTGTTGGCTTCCAAATAAAAGTTGCTTTCTTTGCCCCAACATCTTGTCTCTAGACATATCAGCTGTCATACGGTGAGTGGTACGAGCTTGGACTTGGTTACAGACTTAACAGGATTTTTGCTGAAGGCAGGCGAGGGTGATAAGATGTGGAGGGTGAGGGAAGAGGAATTTGATCGGCTATCAAGGGTGATCAGATACCAAGGGTGGGGGATTTTTGCCAAATTGAGCCAGCAGGGTTCTTGCTAAAACTAGACTGTGTGAGCCAAGAACAGAGCCTGAGGGTGAGACCTAGTCAAAAAGAGGATTCAGAGGAGCCTAAGGGGTGAGTCTTTGTCACAATCAATTTACAAAGAGCCATAGTTCAAAGATTATGAAAGGTTAGAAGCTAATAACCAAGAAGGGTATGCTGTATGTAGATAATGCATAGTTGTCCACTGAAGCACAGATTTATTTTTTCTATAGTCTGGTTTTTTTTTTTTTAACTTCCTTATATAACATTTGTTCATGTCTCCTGTGTACCCCATTGTAACCGAAAGTTCGGTACTTGTCCCCAAAGCTGAATCAATGAGAACCGGGAAGGAGGACAACTGGTTTGAGGAATAAGGAAAGAGAAGTTTATTAATTTGCCAGTAAATGAGGAGGGTAGTGGACCACTGTCTCAAAGACTACCAACCCCCTTTTAAGCAGAAATGCAGGGCTTTTTAAAAGAGGGGTTTCGGCAGTGACGCTCGACCTGCATTACCAGTGTCACATGTCACGCCTTCCAGCTATTGTTGCTCAACTATAATTTTAGTGTTTTCGGTCTTGGGTCTTGGGCTATCATGACCTTGTCTTCGGTGACTATGACCTTGTGGTCCTTGTCCTTGTTCAGATAATCCTGTTTTAAGATAATAAAGAACAAACAGCAAAGAACATTTGTCTGCGCCTTTGATCACTGACCTTGGGAAGGAATACAAGTTTTAATTCCTAAAAGGGGGGTGTAGGGTTTAGAGAGACAACTTATAAAACATTCTGTTGCCCTTTTTCCGACCTTTACCTCTATTACACCATCAATGTTTAATTACTTTTCAAATAAAACCTGGGTGTTAAATGACTGGTTGAGACTAGATTCCTACTTTTAGGGTAAATGCAAAGCAACTTCATTAATACTGATGGATAATGCAGCAATTGGCCCTCAGTTTGTCTCTTAAGAAACAAAACAATAATAACAACATAAAGCTACTTGTCTAATTTCAATCTGAAAAAAGTTTTTAATTGAGTTAAAAAGCTTTTTTCCTTCATATTGGTGAGGTTTAGGACATGCCACCTAAAAATATGACTGTAGGAGAACAGAATTTGCCACTCCGAATAAGCCTCTTTGGCATAAGGATTATTTTGAGCTGATTATTTTGAGAAACAGCAGATATAGAAGAAGCTCTGAAAACTAGATGTTACCCCTTTGGTAAGAGAAGTTTACATCTATAATATAAAGGAAATCTCTATTTGTATGGGAGTCTCTCTCTCAGCACCAGGAAGAGAAGGATAACTAAAACACAGAGACTCAATCATTGAGGAAGGCATTCACTGAAACCTACACTGCAAACCTTGTTGTTGCTGACTTTACCTTTCCTGACCATCTCCTGTAACCAGCATTTTCCTAGACACTGCTCCTTTTGTTTCAACAAAGGATGGCACTAAAGCCTGATGTTTAAACCACCCTTCTGAGATCTACTCTTGAGATTTACCACTAGAGAGTTCCCTGAGTACCTCCCATGTATACGGAGGTATGCATATTACTAAACTTCAGTGTGTTTTTCTCTAGTTAATCTGTCTTTTGTAACAGGGAGTCACAGCTAAGAACTATGAAGGATAGAGATAAAATTATTTTTCCTCTGCTATAGTTTGATATTGAATTACTAGTTTAACTGATTTAGAAAAAAAAATTTATTAGTTGTTTGGATATCATTTATAGACAACATGCAAAATAAAATAAATTGCCCACAGCTGGGAACAAATGAAATTATAGGCTGTAGTGGAGGGTCCAGAAGCTTATTAAATTAATGAAATAACTGATTGCTTCATTTAATAACCATTATAGATGATGCCCAATGTGCCAGGTACCATACTTTGCAAAAATAGTTTCAGCTTTCAAAAATTTTAAATTTACCTACAGCAATAATCATCTACAGATAGTGGTGAGAATGTTATAATACAGGTATGCAGAGCGTGTCTTAGGGGCACCGTCTGAGAGTCAAAGTCACCTAAGACATCTAAGCTCAGCCTTCAAGGGATTAGCAAGGCCAGGGGTGTGTGGGGCAGAGTGTTTCAGGCAGAGGGAGTAACAAGTGCACTGGTGGAAAGGCAAGGGAGCAGGTGTCATTCTGGAAATTACAAGTCCTTCCATGTAGCTGAAGCATAACTTGTGAGAAGGAAGGAAGGGCAAGAGAGGAGGAGGCGGAGAAAGCAGTGTCAGCCGTGGAGGAGCCCATTGCGACAAGCTGGAGAGCCAAGGCTTTCTATTGTACGTGAAGCATTTTAAGGTAGGGAGCTCAACTTTGCATTTTAGAAAGATGGGTGAGGCATCAGGATGGGAGATGGCTTGTTAATGCTAATGTTTCCCAGTATATATGTCATTAATGATTTAGCACAGAATTTTAACTGATTCTCAGGTTCCCCTTGCAATCTTTCCAGATTTAGTGGGTAGCCACAGCTTTGCTGCATTTTGAGTGCAGGGCTGTGACTCTGATAGAAGATGAATGAAGGAAATGAAAGTGGGGGGAAATGATGATATTGTGGGGGTGAAGGTAAAATTTCCCCTTTGCCCTTCAAAGGTTCACTGAAAAATCAACTCACAGTAAAGCAGATTAATAAAAATTATCAAATGTATTTAATACGTACACAAGGGAACTCCCAGAAAACGAGGCTTCAGAAACTTATATGCCTTTCTAGTAAAATGAGTTATGGGAGAGGGAAAAGATGAATTCTGTCTAGGGATAACAAAGGACCTCCAGGGAGGATGAGTGAGTCGGGAAGGAAGATGAACTGGTAAATATTATAGCTCCCTTTTGGAATTTAAATAAGTCTGAGCAATGAGACATTATCTTCTCAAAGAGGACGTTCAGGCATGGTCACACCCCTAGTCTTAAAGGGATGGGGAAAAAGGACAATTGTTCTCCAAGGGGATCCAGATCTTAGGCAGATAATGAAACTTCAATGATTTGGGGGGAGTCAATGGCATTGGTGGTGGGGGAAGGTCAGAGAGAACTTGAGGCTTCTTCAGACAGTCCAGAATGTCAAAATGCCATATTTTGGGGTAAAATATTTCTAAATTCCTTCAATATAAAGTAGGGGTAGGCAAACTATGGCCTGAAGGCCAAAAAAAAGTCTGTTATTGTAAAGAAAATGTTATTGGGGCACAGCCACCCCTATTTGTGTGTGTATTGTCTATGGATGCTTTTGTGCGACAATAGCAGAGTTGAATAGTTTGAGAGTGTAAGGAATTCAAACTGTGACATATTTACTACCTGACTCTTTTCTTTTCTTTCTTTCTTTCTTTTTTTTTTTTTTGTTTTTTTTTTTGAGCTAGGGTCTTGTCCTGTCACCCAGGCTGGAGTGCAGTGGCTTAGTCATAGCTCATTGCAGCCTCAAACTCTTGGGCTCAAATGATCCTCCTGCCTCAGCCTCCAGAGTAGCTGGGACTACAGGTGTGCACCACCACACCAGATAATTTTTTCGTTTTTTTGTAGATACGGGGTCTTGCTATGTTGCCCAGGCTGGTCTCAAGCTCCTGGCCTCAAGCAATCCATCCACCTCAGCCTTCCAAAGTGCTGGGATTACAGGCATGAGTCACTGCACCTGGCCTACTATCTGATTCTTAATAGAAAAAGTTTGCCTACCCCTAATTTAAAGGTGTAAGCATGGAAAGCTCACTAGGTGCTCATGCCATGAGTGGAGAAAGATTTCTCACGTAGAGATTAGGATATATAAAAGTAAAAAGTTTATTTACTTTCGAAAAAAAGAAGAGAGAGAGAGAGAGAGAGAAGGAAAACGGCACAACAAGGAGAGTGGAAAGGTTCTGGCAGTTAAGAAAAGCTGCTCCAGCTTATAAAAGGTAAAAATGGTTGTTTCTTTTTCTTTGCTGCAGACTGATAACAGAAGTGGCTATGAGGTGTAGGGGAGTTGGCTTTGGCTTCCTCTTTCCCCTGGAGGCAGGGTTGCCCTTGGGATCTGGTTTTTTCAGGAACTGAGAGAGCTGGAGTCGGGGGCTTGCACCCCTACTGTCCACTTAGGGCTCTTCAAGGCTGAGAAAATGAAACTCCTAGAGATAAGGAGTTAGGCCACAGGTATTTTAATTGAAACAAAACAAAGGGAGTAGTTATGTTGTGCGTTTTCTCTTTAAAGGGGTAATTATGAGCTGTGAGATTCTCTTAACTTTCTGTTAGTTTATTTTCCTCTGTTAGATAGGTTATTTGTAAAGCCACCTTTCAAAAGATTAAAAATTTGTATGTTAACTTATTTTTTAAATTATTCTCTATATTCAAAAAGATTTATGCAAATGCTTAAGACGAGCCCAATGCAAATTTTCAAACCTTGAAAACTGTACTGGTAATATTGCTTGTGAAGATGACTATTTTAATAACTTGAAGAAGATTGTCTCCATGACATTAATTCTCCTCAAAATCTTCCAAGAAGGAGCAGAAAGACCTGGTTTATGTGCTATTGAGTTTGATTTATTTTTGTTCAATGAAAAATGCTTGATAACAGATAAATTTTTAAATATTCTACATAAGTTTTAGGACCTTGAATTTAAAAATCTCAGTCAATAAGCAAAGTTTGGCATTGAGTACAGTAGTCATAGTTTTTACTGGTTTCCTTGTTTAATGCCCATGGGCTTAGCATGATACCTTATTTGTAGGAAAAATGCATGGAAGTGATTTTCCTTTGTCTGATTTTAGCAGCTTCTTAGAGTCCCTATTCTAAATAAGACTCTCAGATTGTATCAGTTAGGCATTTTACAGAGACTCCAGGACTCGGAATAGGTCACACTCCAATACTTTACTCCTGTTGTCTGCTGTGCCCTTCACTAGGTAGCACAAGCTGCCTGCTCAGCTACACTTAGCTAGGGCACCTCCTGATACCTGAAACCTGTTGCAAAGAAGCAAAAAACCCCATTTCATGTTTAAGTTTTCTGTAGTGTCTGCATACTCACCTCAGGAGGCTGTGACTGGAACATATAATGCAACAGTAGCATTTATTTAATAAGAACCTCCTTTGGCTCTTATTGCTAAACCCAATGACTAGTTTAAGACCAGAGAACATTGATGTTGGAGAAAAAAAGTATATTTCAGTTCTTGATTGAAATTATCCAACATTTTGGGAAAAGTCAATTTGCATAACAGTTGGTGTTTCACCTCCTAGTGCTAAACCTATCTTCCCTAGCTGTCTTTTTGGATGTGTTAATCAAATTTCCTGTCTTCTCCAGGAAGCAGCTTAATTGCTTATGTCCTGAAGAAACCCCTCACTGAGAGAGGGATTTAATTTGTACCTTAATCCAATATTTTTATGCAGTATGGTGAAACTATATTACTTGTACAGTATTTTGTCAACTTCATGATTGAAATCCTGATAGAATTTCTTCCTTTGATCATGATCTGACTTCTATGTTTCTACAACCTCTGTCACAATTTTGGTTTAGTTTTTGACCCAGAACATCCTTTTCTGCCAGAGAAAAATCATCATCACCACCATAAGAAATATTGATTGCATGCCCACAGGGTGCACGCCATTGTACCTGGTGCTGTGGGGCTTTACCAGGTTTCATTAGCTTTCTTCCCTGATTCAGCAGAACAGGAATAAAACAATAACAAAATACAAAACAAAACAAAAACCCCACTTTGTGCCGTTCCTTATATATGGAGAAAATGAAAACTGGGAGTCTACAGTGTAAATCAGGCACTAACGTGGATCTCAAAACTAGGTGATTTAATTAGAAATGTATTCAAGCCTATAAATATATTATTAGCCTGACCTTGTTTGTTTCTTGCTGGAATAACCTTCTCTTGCATCCTCCTTTTTCCCTCTCTGCCCCCATCTGCCCTCTGACAGCAACAAAATGAGTGTTAGCAATGTGCTACGATTTGACATCCTTCTTTTTATAAAATCGAATTTCTTTTGATAAATGTCAGAAGGGGACACACATTCTTCAGTAAAATGAGCTGAACCTAGGACAGATTTGTCACTGCCACCTCACCAGTCATCTCTTTTGCTTCTGACAAATACAGTATGTCCTGAGCTTGTCTGTCCTTGGTGACCTTAAGGAAATGGAAAAGTGTTTCCATCCTTTCTGATTTCGGCGTGGTGAATTGTCACAGATGGCAAGTTAGAGATGATTAAAGTGTTTACATATTCTTTCTTTGCTGCTGTCCTCTCTGGGCAAATGTATAGAAGGATGGCAGATCAAAGCAATGCGAAGGGCTCTGTGTTAAATAGGAGTATTTTGCATTTTGGTTTTGAAATCTTTAATGTATAAAGATTCTGTTAGTGTTCATTTCACAAATCTTTTTAGTATTACAACAGAGGGATCAATTTAAAAGTAGCCAGTTCTTCAACATTGACTCTCCATCTATATAAATCATGTTAAAGGAAGAAAATTCACATGAAATAACCTTTAACCTTATTCCCTCGAATAGTTCAGTCTTTCTTAAGAACATGATATTATTGTTAGTTATTTCAATGTCAAAACTGCCCTGAAACACTGGTAGTATAGGAAATCTAAGTCAGGAAAGAAGGTGTGAGATTAGAATCATTACCCTAAGAAACAGAGGACTATAAAAATGAGTATGTTAATGTACTGATGCAGGTGTTATCCTATTTTAGGGTAGTTTGTCCTAGAAATAATATGAAGTCCTTCTTTCCCAGATCTTTCTAAAAGTCTGCTGTTACTATGCCTTATTTTTGTTTTAACTGTGAACTAGAAGTTTCAGTGTTAGCAATCTAAGAAAGATTTAAACTGGACTTTACAGAAGGTAAAAATGGATCATCCATCAATTTATTCCTTTAACAAACTGTTACTAATCTCTACTGTGTTAGATGTTGTGTTAGGCATGGAATGAGTGGAGAATTCAACAAAGTTCCTGCCCTCATTAAATTTATTTGCCAGTAGTTAAGTAAATTAATTTCTAGATTTTTGTCTTAGTCCATTTGTGTCGCTATAAAGGTATACGTGAGACTAATCTATATAGAAAGGAGGTTTACTGGGCTCACGGTTCTGCAGGCTGTGCAGCATGGCCCCAACATCTGCTTCTAGTGAGGGCTTCTAGTGAGGGCTTCCAGCTGCTTCCACTCATGGTGGAAGGCAAATGGGAGCTGGCATGTGCTGAGATCCCATGGTGAGAGAGGAATTGATAAAAATTGAGAGTGAAAGTGAAATTGAGAAGGGTAGGGGGAGGGAGACCCTTTTAAACAACCAGCTTTCACTGGAACTAACAGAGTGAGAACTTATTCATTCATGAGAGATTCACCCCCATGACCAAAACACCTCCCATTAGGCCCCACCTCTAACATGGGAGATCAAATTTCAACATGAGATTTGGAAGGGTCAAACAAACCAAACTATGGCAATTATGAAATTGCCATGAGGGAAATAAATAGGAAGATGTAACATAAAATAACAATGAAAGTAGGTTTGCATAGCAGTATGGAATGCCTAAAGGCTTTATTCTATTTAATAACTCAATGATATATGTATATAGTGATCACTTATTGAGTACTTACTATATGCTTACTAATCTAAGTGCTTTGAACATATTATTTTTTAATCATCACAATAATTTTTTGATGAGAGTTGCTAGGGACTGAATGTTTGTGTCCTCCCACTATTCATAAATTGCAATCCTAATCTCCAATGTGGTGGTATTTGAAGATGGGGCCTTTGGGAGATAATCAGTTCATAAGGGTGGCACCCTCATGAATGGGATTATTACCCTTCTCAGAAGAGATACCAAAGATGATCTCTCTTTCTCTCAGCCATATGAGGATACAGCAAGAAGGAAGCTGTATGCAAACCAGAATGAGGGCCCTCGCTAGATACTGACTCTGCTGCCACCTTGATCTTGGATTTCCCAGCCTCTCGAACTATGAGAAATAAATGTTTGTTGTTTAAGCCACCTAGTCCACAGTATTTTTGTTATAGTAGTCTGAACTGACCAAGACAAGAGTCTTTATTATTTCACATTGTGATGAGCAAACTGAGGCACAGAGAAATTTGGTAATTTTCCTGAAGTCACAAAGTTAATAAACAATAAAACCAGGATTTATCCCAGTTAGTCTAGGTAGAAAGCTTGGGCCCTTAACCACTATTGTTATTGCATTTCATCCAATAGTTATTACATAAATTGCTTAAGTGCTGAATATTTTGCCAGGTAATTGAATACAAATAAGAATAAAAACGGTGTATTACCTTCAAGAAGCTCACAGTCTAAAGGAGGAGACAGAATAATAATTAGAATGCAGTGGAATAAATGTAATATTAGAAATATGAACAAATTATACCAGAAGCACTGAGGATATAGCAATGCCATGCAAATGTTTATTGTTTTCTTATTAAAAAAAAATAATAGAGACAGTAATCCATGGGGCAGTTTAGAAAGTGCTGCTAAATTTGCTACTAAGGCAAATGGGAAATCAAAGTACTGCTAATGAGTTTTTCCAAACTTAGTTTGCAGATACTCATTGGCCCTTATAGGCCAAATTCATTAACCCTCATTGATGTTAGCTTTTTCCCCTATTCCTGTCACATAGGAATGAAATTTGGAAATGAAAGGGAAAGAATTATGTTGAAGTGGCTTATTAAGCACTAAATTATACTCTATTTTACATTTTTTTAAAAAAAACTTTTCTGTGGAGACAAGGTCTCTCTGTTGCCCAAGCTGATCTCAAACTCCTGGCCTGAACCAATCCTCCCACCTTGGCCCCTCAAAGTGCTGGGATTATAGGTGTGAGGCACTACACCCCTAGCCTATTTTACATGAACTGTTGTTTGATGAAGTTTACTTTTGTTTCCTCTTTATTCTTTGCTTCATTCCTCAATTCTGAATCCATAGTGCCTATTCTTGCCTGCCACCGCCATATGAGTATTTCCCAAATGTCTCATAGTCAGCATGTTCAACCCAAGGTATTAATATTATAGGGGCAGAGAGGTGTGGTATTTTTCTTCACCCATCATAAGGGTCACCACTGACACTCCTTAACAAAAGACAGGTTAACAAGAGAAAAACATAGCAAATTTATTTAACTAAAATTTTATGAGGCACAGAAGCTCTCAGAAATGAAGACCCAAAGACCCAGGATAAAACTGTTTTTATGCATAGGTTCTATGAAGAATGGACAGCCATGCAGAAATCTGATTGGACAAAAGGGTATGAACTATTGGTAATAGACTGAGGGGGAAACCCCAGCAAGGCCTGTCTGTTCAGATACTTCTTGGCCTCTCTGTGTAGTGTTTCTTCCTCCCAGGTACGGCACAGGGCCCCTCTGGAAAGACGGTCTTCAAGGGAAAAGGGAGAGAGTGATGTTTTTAGATTTTATGGCTTGCTTTGGGGAAGAGAGGTTCTAGTTTCTGTGATCTGCCTCAGGAAAGAGGAATTCTGGTTTCTAAGACTCGATTTGGGAAAAATAAAGAGGGGCAGGAGACAGGAGGGTGAGAGAAGTTAGAAAGACCTTGCTTCCAAAGTCCTTCAGTTCAAAGTGCTCAGCATGCCAAGGTGCCATACTTTGGGATATTGTGAGACAAAAGCCCAAAGAACTGAGGAATGCTGCCACTGAAATTTTCAAGCTTCTGCACCCATGCCAGCGGCCACCTACCTACATCGACTTGAGTAAAATAAGCCCCTGTATATTAAGCCCTGTTCAAAAGAAATTCTGTTTCTTGCATCCAAATGCATTTCTAATTGATTTGCTCACCACGCTCAGTTAATTTTCTTTTTGAAATGTCTCCTATTTATTGCTTCCCGTCCAGTCAATCAAGTTTTCATCATTCCTCACTAGACAATTATAACATCCTAATTATCGTCCCTGCCTCATTCCAGTCTCATCTACTCCCTGTGGGCTCACTCAGAGTAATTGTTCTGAAATACAGATCATGCCCTCTGCTCAAAAACTTTCCTCAGCTCCCAATTACTTAGAGAATAAAGTCTAAACTTGTTAGCAGTAATGATCTGGCCTCAATCTATTTTTTCCTAGTCTCATTTACTTCTATATCACTCATGCAGTCTATTCTTTGCATCACAAAATTACATTCCTAGACAGACACTGTATTTTCACATCTCAGCCTCTCTCCTTGGTCTGGAAAAATTTCTAGGAATCCTATTTATTCCTTAGAACCTAGTCCAATGTATTTGTTTCTAGGAAGGCCTTAATCGTCATCCAGTAGGAATTAATTCTTGAACTCTGATGCTGTGTTTTTGGTTGCTCTATATCAGTCAGTCCTAGGCTTTAAGAATAACTTGTACCTTTATCCAATGTACATTTCCACATCTAAATTCTCTTTCCTATGCTGAATCTAGACTTTGATCCTTCACTGATAACGAAATATTTCATACCGTCACAGGGTGCTTTTGCCTGATAGCCCACTGTTTGATATTGGCAATTTCATCATTTCTACCCTTTTGTAATACTTGTGCAATTATTTAAATGTTCTAATGCATTTCACTTTTGATATTTTAAAAACATGAAAATGATACTACTAATGAAAATATAATTGAAGCCAACATTCAAATCATGAACCAGGTTCAAATTTGCTATATCTTTAGCTTTAATCAGATATTCATTGTACTTAAATTGGTCTACCATGTTTAATTTTGGAGAAATAGTACAAAATTAGAGAATATGTAGAAAATACAGGAATACAGATGTTCTTTGACATACTTTGGTGTTATATCCCGATAAATCATCGTAAGTTGAAAATATTGTAAGTTGGAATGCATTTACTACACTTAACCTACTGAACATTATAGATCAGCCTAACCTACCTTAAACATGCTCAGAATACTTACATTAGCCTACAGTTGAGCAAAATTGCTACAGGCCCACCAGGTTCATGGCCCATTGCTCAAGAGGAAGCCAATACACTGAAACATCAGGGGTTATAGTGGAGAAACAGTTTAATATTACAGGCACCATTCAAGGAGATGAAGGAATTTATCAAACTTGTCTCCCCATGAATTTGGGAGAAAGGGTCTTTAAAAATAGTTTGGTGGGCAAAGGGCGAGTTAGGCAATTGGGCCTACTGATTGCCTGGGTTCAGGTAGAATCATAGGGGTGTAGAAATTCTCTTCTTGTGCTGAGTCATTTCCTGGGTGGGGGTCGCAAGATCAGTTGAATCAATTCCTTGGTATGGGCCACTGGTCTGGGTGGATCAGCCCGTCCATCAGAATGCAGGGCCCGGATAATCTCTCAAAAACTAGCCTTAGGTTTCACAAGGGTGATGTTATCTATGGGAGCAATGAAGAAAGTTAATAATCTTTATGATCATCAGCTATATGACTCCTGAGGAGTAAGCAATTATAGGAAAACAAGATAGGGAACAATGGTTGGTTATATATATATATTTTAACTATGCCTATACCTTTGCAGAGTTCAGGCCCCTACTACAGTTCCCACCTAGTGGCCCTTTATTAATTTCTCAAAGGGTAGTTTCAAAATCATCTAACACAAAGCCTATTTTATAATAAAGTGTTGAATATCTCACATAATTTGTGAATACTATACTGAAAGTGAAAAACAGAATGGTCGTATGGGCACACAAAGTATGATTTCTACTGAATGCCTATTGCTTTGCATCATCAAGTCAAACAATTGTAAGTCAAACCATGGTAAATTGGAGATCACCTGTATATTGTTGTAGGTTGTAACTTAAATTCCAGGCTTGGTAATGGGGAAAATGGATACAGATTTAAAGTTATGGATTAAGAATCAGTCTCAAGAATTTGCAGTTATCCAGTGGCAGAGAGAAAATCACAGGTTCTTAAAGCTATTGATTGGATACAATTTGGAATTCTTTTATCAAGAAAAGAATGAGGATTGGCATTCTATGTTTCATCTTATTAAAAATGTTTACAAGTTACATAGACAAAGGCAGCATCACAGTTTTCTGCAAAGTCTCCATTAGCAAGTCCTTCCCCACAAAATGAGAATATCCTGTTTTCCAGAATAGTGAATGCTATCTAAAGGAGATAAAGAATTATAAATTAAGGTAAGAAATTACTTTAGAAAATTACTTTGTTGTGTCTATTTGATGTTTAATTTACATTTTTAAATTTTAAGAACATTTCAAAGAATCATGTACACATTCTAGAACATGTAGGGATAAAATAAACTGCACATATATAGCATAATTACAGATTACATAATATATTTAGCCCTGTGTAAAAAGAATCCCCCATGTAGCTCAGCTTCTGTAGGCACAGTACAAAGGGAGATGTTAATTAATTGGGCTTCAAGAGAACAAAGAATTCCTGATCAAATAGGCTCAGGAATGCCATTTACTAAATCCTGTTGAGGAGATTCAAAATACACATTAGCATATTAAAGGTTATGAGAAGTCTCTGCAGTTGAAAGAAATCCATTTACCTGTGTTTAATGATTAAAGACACATTTATTTGTAAAGACGAAAATTTTTTTCCCCTCACTATACCTATTAACAACCCTTCCCAACAAAAGAAAACAAAACCATACAATAATTAAACAGCTTTTCCTTAATCCCAATTTAGAAAGAGCTAAATGATGAATTTCAGAGAAAGAAAGTACCTTATTAATTTGAATTTTCTGCTGTGCCTCGCACAGTGTTTAATAGAAAATCTCTCAATAAATTCTTATTAATTAATTAGTGTAATGAGAGAAAATAAAAATGGAAGCCAGTTTGGAGCTCTGAAAAAGATTTAAAACCTTGAATTCTGGCCAATATTTTTTTTATTATGATAAAACATATAAAACATCAAATTTACTATTTTAACCTTTTAAAATGTACAATTCAGTGGCATTAAGTACACCCACATTGTTGTGCAACCCTTACCACTATCCATTTCCAGAACTCTTTTGTTATCCCAAACAGAAACACTGTGCCCATTAAATACGAACTCCCCATCCTCGCTCCTCTCTGTCCCTAGAAACATCTACTTTCTGTCTCTATGAATTTGACTCTTTGAGTACCTCATATAAATGCAATCATATTTGTCCCTTTGTGCCTGGCTTATTTCACTTAGCATAATGTTCTCAAGATTAATCCACATGGTAGCATGTATCAAAATTTCATTCCCTTTTAAGCTGAATAATATTCCATTATATGTATATTATTTAGTTTATCCATTCATCTGTTGATGGACATTTGGATTGTTTCTACCTTTTGGCTATTGTGATGGAGGGCAATAAGGGAAGGGAACTGTCTTTTCCTCATCCATCCTAGGAGCCCTATAACAAAATATAGATGAATGAGAAAAACATACACATTTATTCACTATAAGATTTATGCAACATGAGATCCTGTGTAAGGAAATGAAGACTCAAAGAAATGGGTGAAACTTGTGTATTTTTATGTTAGGTTTGATGAAGAAGTGGACATGGAGAAATAGGATTAGACAAAGGGAGTGTGATCTAATTGTAGTAAACTGGGGGAAAACCTTAGCAAGTCTTGTTTGTTCAGACTTTTTTTTTTTTTGTATCTCTGTGTCTTTGGCTCCTTTTCTCCAGGTGTAGAGGGGCACCTCTCATATGAGGGTTGTATGGCCTGCTTTAGGGGAAGGTCAGAAAACCCTTCGTAGGTTTTATGACCTGCTTCAGGGCAGAAGGGTAGGGTAAGGTGAGAGTAACCTTCCTGCTTCTGCTGTTGTCTCAAATTTTTTCACCTTGAAGTGTTTTGGGGTAGTGTGTCCTGAACCCCATCAGTGAATAATGCTGCTATGAACATTGATATACAAGTACCTATATTTGAGCCCCTGCTTTCAATTCTTTTGGGTATATACCTAGAAGTGCAATTGCTGAATCATGTGGTAATTCTATGTTTAACTCTTCGAGAAATTGCCATACTCTTTTCCACAGTGGCTGTACCATTTTACATTCCCACCAGCAGTACATGATAGTTCTAATTTCTCCACATCCTCACTGCTATCATTTAAATATTTGTGTCTTCTCCAAAACTCATGTTGAAACTGAATCCTCAGTGCAACAGTGCTGGGAGGTGGGGCCTCAGGGGATGCATTTAGGTGATGAGGCTCTGTCCTCATGAATGGATTAATGCTACTATGAAGAAGGCTTTCGAGAGTAGGTTTGCTCTCTCTCCTGTTCTTCTGCTATGTGAGCACATCATGTTCCTCCTTTCTGGAGAAGTCAGCATTCAAGTTGCCATTCTGGAAGCAGAGAGGCCAGGCCCTAACCTGCTGGGAACTACATCTTGGTCTTCCCAGCCTCCAGAACTGTGAGAGAATAAATTTCTGTTCTGTATACATTATCCAGTCTGTGGTATTCTGTTATAGCAGCACAAAACAGACTAAGACACTCACTAATACATATTATTTTCAATTTAAAAAAAATAATTGCCATTCTAATGGATATAAGGTGGTATCTTATTGTTTTGAGTTGCATTTCCCTAATAACTAGTCATATTGAACACCTTGTTATGTGCTTATTGGCCATTAATATATTTTCTTTTACTATTTTTGAATCTCAATGATTTTTTAAAATTTCATATATGACATTTACAAGTTGTCACATTTCTAATGTACGCTGGTCTTGAGTCACACAGGGATTTTGGCTGGAAGAGAATGTTATTCCTTGATTGCCAATGCTAGGATTCTTAGTGGAGAGCAGCTAGTTGACTCCTCATTTCTTCTTCATGGTCTCAGAGAAGAGTAAAGAGGATACAGGACCTTCTGATTCATCAATATGGAGAACAGAGAAACTTCCCACTATAAACAAATAAAAATGCTAGATAAAACATTATATCATTCAATCAATGATCTTTTAACACAAATAAGATCACGGAAATTTTTATCTTCAGCTTGTTAGCAATCATCTGGTTATATAAAATGTCATTAATTATATAACGGTGCTTTTAAATACAATTTTTGGCTGATGGAGAGAAGGTATATGAAACTAATTTATTAATATTCCCTCTTTTTCTCTTCTTTTTCTTTTTTCCTGGTCCTATGTGAGCTTGTGTATAGTGATTAAGAGGTTTATTTGAAGAAAGAGACAAAGAAGAATCCAAGAAAATAACTTCATGATTTTCCTGGATTATTCCTTTTCTTATAGATTCTCATATAATATTTTTTAAATTATAATATTTCTAACATTGTGAATTTTCATTTAATCAGCAAGGTTCTCCCAGTTTTTCTGCTTAATGTTTTTCTAGAAACTTTGTCAGGAAGAATTGTGAAACATTTTGAAATGGGCATGATTACTGGGTGTTCTTTCAGCGGAGTGTCTGACATTGCCTGGCTTACCCTTCCAGGTTGTCTGATTGTACTGGGGCCTCTGCTTTAGACTGTTCTCGACCGACATATTTTACAACTTAGGAAGAAAACTGATAGTAAAATACAGATTATTCTTTTTATAGATATGCTAATGAATTTTATCATAGAGATACAATTGATTTCCTCTGTATAAAAAAGATTATTCCAAACATTATAATTTAGTACCCCTAGGATCTACTGTTTTGCATCTATTAGCAAATTTGCTTCAGCATTCCTGATTACCTACATATAACTGTTCCTGTTATTTTTGAACAGCTTGTAATATCATACAGGTCCCCTCATTAATTAATGAGTTCAATAAAAGCCTTCACATATGCTCATTTAATATTTGTGTTTTGCCATTTTGAGATTTATCCTTTAACAACTTATCATCTTAGGTAAACCTTTAAGCAACACTTTACTTTTGAACAAATACAATTTTTTTCCAATTACAAAAAAAGTCAATATTTAGTAGGTTTTGCCTACTTGGTTATTAATAAAATATATGCTTATTAATTCTATAAAACATTATTTAATTTTCCCTTATTCCCCCACCAAATTCCAACTGCCTGTTGCTTATTCAATCTCGGGCTCATTTCTTTTTTTGACAAGGATCACTGGGCTGGTCAATTAAAGAAATGTTATGGACACAGTATATCTGGACTTAAACATTAGGCTTAAACTTAAACATTTATCTTTGTCTGATAGTTTTCTGTATAATAGGATAAGCGCCAACTGGGTGAGAATGCAATTAGTGCTGGCCCTGCCTGGTTGAATATTTTATCAATGACAGTTATGCCTATTGTGGGGATGATTTAGATTAATCTTTGTTGAACACATTCTGTTTGGCACTTTTACTATATCACTTAATTTATGAACATTATCTTTATCTTATGTGTGCCCAAGGGCCAAATTAAGATCAGTGACTGAAAGTTACAAAGAAAATACTTTCACTGAATATAAAAGAGCAACTTTTTAGCATTTAGAACTCTCTGAAAACAGAACAATATATTTCATGAAACAATATATCAGAGTAGATAAGAACATAAAGTTTGGTGTCAGGCAGACCTGTGTTTGTGTGTTCCAGGTCCATTATATACTAGCCTCATGAGCCTGGCAACACTCCTCAGTTTCTTCATCTGTAAAATTAGGATAATAATAGTACCTACCTCATAGTGTTTTTGTGAGAAATAAAAGAGATAATATATTTTTAAGTGTTTTTAGCACAGAGTCTAGCACATAGTAAGCCTTCAAGCGTCAACTTTAAAAAATACTATGATTATTATTTTCTTTGTGATCTAGGAAAAATGAGAAACACATGGAACAGAATCACCCCAGCTGATCCCACCCTTGATCAGCTAACCCCCAGCTAATCTACAGACACATGAGCAAAAATATATGTTGTTTTAAGCCACTGAGTTTTGGGGTGGCTCGTTATATGGCAATAGCTGACCAATTCACCAAGGTCTCTTTCACCTCTAAAATTTCATAATTCCATGGGAATATACTGCATATATCTACTCTCTTATTTGAAAGCTAAATTGTAGGCACTTCCTAAACATGAACTGAAGAGTAAAATGTGTCAGTTCTCATCGCTGATGCTTGTCTGAGTTTCTATTTGCTATACAGTTGCTGTCTCAAGAAGCCATATATGATTACTAACCATTTTTCTCATTCCTTCTACAATTCTTTCACATATCAGCTCTCAGAAGGATAGATGTTGTCTGGCTGGTTACTATAAAAAAGCCAAAGTCTTTATTGCAAGTATATGATGACTTATTAATTAATTAAAAAAATATTGCCTGGTGTATTCAACAGTATTGATACATATATTCTTAATGATGTAAACATTGATCTTTTAGGATCTCTGATTGTCATTGCTAATGGAAGAGGAGGGAAAAATTTTTATGTAATTCTAACAGCCTCATTCATGTCTTTAAGGGTGTAAGAGTCCTTGGTTTATTTAACATTCAGTTAATTTTAGTTATTCGTGCTCAAGAATAATCTCTGTGCATCATATCCAGTTTG
>CAUYRT010072028.1:0-18332 GCA_963574885.1 Lepilemur ruficaudatus
ATTTCTTTCTTTCTATTTATAGTAGAGACGGGGTCTCACTCTTGCTCAGGCTGGTTTCGAACTCCTGACCTTGAGCGATCCGCCCGCCTCGGCCTCCCAGAGTGCTAGGATTACAGGCGTGAGCCACCGCGCCCGGCCTCATTTGAGTTTTATTCTAGCCTCTCTTTTCACACTTAAGCACAGGACACACTTAAGAAAAAACTTCCTTGCCTGTCAGCATCATCAACAACCGTTATCAGAGACTCACACTGAGCACATATTTAGACAGCTTTCCATGGGCTCTGCACCTTTAAAGCGCAGGATAAATTTACATTATTGTACAATATCAAATATTGGATAATTCCAATGGAATTTAAAAATCAATTGAAGAATTTAGAAAATTAAGGTTACTAAATGTGTGATTATACATTCTCTGCATTTATAGAATCCAAAAGATATTTCCAAGAAAGAAGAGGCAAGAAGAAAAGCAAAGCAGAGACTCAACATATTAATAGATGGATATAACAGCATATAATTCCATCTATGTTTTACACTGGGGAAATATCTCAGTAGATGCATCTTCTGTCTAAAGGTCACCTAACTCCTTGTATGTTCTCTCTCACTCCAACCTCTGCATTCCCCAAGGCCAGGACCCCAGTCACCTTCCCACCCCCACGAAGCTGCACGCAATTCCGAGCAACACACCCTAAGGAGGTACCAGCACACACAATCCCCTTTGCTTCATGTAGCACCACTGTTTCTAAGTATCTATTTCCAGCTCATTGTAGGAAAAAAAAATATTTTGTATAAAATGCATTTTTAACCTTACTTTTAAGAGAGTGAAAGCAAAGCAAAGCAAAAAGCTGATGATTAACAACATCCGCAAAGATGGAGAGATAGTATTTTAAACCATTAGTTTATGCTCATTCTTGAACAGTAATTTTTTAACTCATGAAATAGATTTCATCAATGACAGTATTTCATATCTCCCAGTTATGTTTGCACTTTGAAAGAAAATTTTATTAACCCCTAAAGTGTACTAACTCAGGAATATTATTCAGGCAAAAATCTTTTTATACAACAGCTCCCGCTTAAAAATAACAAAACAGAAAGATACCCGGGAAAGCATGGTAAGGAAGTCACAGATCCATAAACCTTGTTTTATTGTTTTCAAAGAAACAAAAATAAGTGCAAATAGCAAAATTTAAGCCTACAGCCCTCAGACATAAAAATCATAATAGACTTGTACTTTAATATTAAAACTGTAGCAAAGTGGAGACTCAATATATTAATAGATGTATATAACAGCATATAATTCAATTAAGCAGAAATTTTGGCAATTAATGAAAAGTCCCTTATCTACCCCTTCAAAAATAATCTGGTAAGTGGACAAGATTCCAGGAATTAGGCATAAGAGGATTAGAAGTGGGATTCCGGGCAAGCCAGGATCAAAAGCTACAGTATGTTTCTCTACGCCAGTCCCAGTCGGTGGAGTGGGGTGGGATTTCCTCCCTAGGGGACATGTAGAAATTCTGAAGACATTTTTGATTGTCATTCTAGGGTAGGGCAGAGTGTGGGGCGGGGACGGCAGGGGGGAAGCAGGGAGAGCAGGGAGGACACTAGTTGCATCTAGTGGATAGAGACCAGCCTATTAAACATCCTACAATGCACCGGACAGCCTGCTTTTCCCTCGTAACAAAGAATTATCTGCCCAAAATAACAATAGTGCCCAGGTTTAGAAAATCTGTTTTAGGTTTAACCCTCTATCCAATCAATATATATATATATGACCAAACAAAATTATATTCAGAAAAATAAAAATCATTAAAATGCTTGCCTTTCATTTTTGTATTGTGAATTTAGCCATTCACTGAATTAGATCTTGAACTATGACACATTCACATATGAGATCCTAGTAAGTGGACCAAGTTATTTCAGAAATAGACATCAATTGCATAATACATTTGACCCATTTCTGTACCTGTTTATCACGACATTGCTGTGTTTCAGTGGGGGACTACTTGCTCCAAAGGTTTAGGGGAAACTTTTTTAGAGCAGCCAGTTGTATAACTTTAACAACCTCAGGGTGGCCCCGTCAAAGATGGCAATGTGGTGTCTACACCAGGTTATCTTTGCCTCTGGGCTTTTCCTTATTGTTTCTATCTCCTGTAAGGTGGGGTGTGTCCAACTTTAAGGCTTTCCCAGAAAAGTAACATTGAGTGGGAATTTCCTTAATTTATTCCCTAATTTCTTATTAATGGTGGTGTTGGTAGGCCCAGGTGGAGAAACTCCCTTGCAGAGAGCAGTTAGATTGCTGCATAAGATTAAATATGTGTTTCATAGCCAGTGTTGCAACTGTGGAGTCGGTTCCCCTTGAGGACCATGTAAACCTTACAATTGGTATTGTGAGAAGAAGGTTAGAGCAGAGAAGAATCCCCGAGGTGGTTGTAGTCTCTGATTTTTAGATATAACTTGGCGTAGGTAATATTATGCTGCATACCTTGTCTTCCTTGTACATATTGATGAGTGGCCAGGAGGGCAGCCCACGGTCAGGTACGCTTGGTCTCTTGGCTAGGGAAATTTCTCTCCACCTCAATAAATGAGTCTCATACTGGAGGGGGAGAGAGATAATTGTAATTAATAGGAAAAAGGTCAAAATTTGTAAGGATATACATTATTGGCAGAATTTACATTTATCATCATCCCAGGGATTAGAAAGAGCTATAATATTATCTCTGCAATCCCATAGAGTTTGTTGGTATTGCCTCTACATTTCAGCATTTTTAATTTGATTGCACCAATCATGAGCATCTTAGTTGTAATACTGGACTGTTGCTGGGCATTTCTTAAGTGAGACTCAATAGATAATGGCCCATTGCTCTGTTTGCTTTATGGTACTTGTTAATAGTGGGTTTTGGGTGACTTGAAGTAAAATTTGGCCTATAGATAGAGTTTACAAGGCATTTAGGAGTCATACGCAGTATCTTAGTTGGAATAGATGTTTCTGGTAGTGGTACACACAGGAGGACATGTGTAAGCCGCAGGGTTTACGACTGTGGTTGTGTTAGTGTGACTGAACAACATGGCCAGCCAACAGTGCCCCCTTGTCCCCAACTGACCCATGTTGTGTGTCTCTGTATGGTGTGCATGTAGTAGGCTGGCGTACCTTGTCAGCCGTAGGATATGGATTGCCAGAGCTGGAGTGATCCACCAATGAATGTGTAGTTGACAGTGGCAAGAGTAAGACCTTTTCAGGTAAAGAGGAGGTAGAGCAACAGAGTGGGAGTCAAAGTCAGAAATTATGTAGGATCAGCAGTAGGGCATCTGATTGTCCCCTGGGTATCACTGAAATGCTGTTACCCATTCTGGGGGTGATTAGTTGCACTTCTTGGGTCCTGGCAGCAGGTCCAGGTTTGTTCCACAATGCCTTTAGCTGGACAAAGTATGTGGGAAGCAGATGAGAATGCTTCTCTCTCCAGACAGTGCTAGGTGGTTTGCTAGACTTTTGCTGAATGATGAGTGGAGCAAGGTCCCAGAGTCAGTGGTCTAATCAAATCCTCATTTGAATCTAGTGGGAAGCAGCTAGGCCCTGGGTTTTTTATAAGATAGAAGGAAAAAGTTACAGTACCAGGTGGATGTTCCCTTGTTGTAGGCAGCAATGTCAGGGTCCCCATGTCTGTGAAAACCGGTAATTGGGTTGTGTCTGGCGTGAGTATGTAAGGGAAACTGCATTTGTACAGGCAACAGGTTTCTTAGGCCAGACTAAGATGACTGCCACAGTGTTTCCTCCAGCCTAAGCTCCCCTGGCTAGCTGGCCTTCTGGGGAGGCATGAGTCAGCACACTCATGTAACCAAGGTGTTATCTCCTGTGTGAACCCATGTGATGGTACTTTTCCATGGCATGTTGCCACTATTGTTCAGAGCCATATATAAGCGCTCGCCATGTTCTCGGCCATGCTTTTCCACACTGCTATATCCCCTTGACAATAAAGAGCATGTCTCACCTGTCTGCTGCCACTCGCCTCTTCTTTCAATGTCCAAAGGCTTCGCCGGAGCACACGCTAGCCACAGAGCTTCCTCCTCACAGGATATAAACACCATCAGAAGAAGCAGCGTCTCTACTGGGGGTCTCTTCGTTTGTTGTCTGTTTAAATATGACGTGGTTATGCCATAATGGGGCATGGATTTGATGTAATCAGAACTATGCATTACAATCCTGGGTTTCAGCACCAGAGATGTCAGGGTGGGAATCTGCCCTCGGTTCTTGGTGTGCTCTTGGCCGAAGAATGACCAGACACACCAGTGTCAAATCCAGACTATTATCCCAGTCCTCTGACTCCTTTCTTGGAAAAATCACCAGCAAAGCCAATACGATGGAGTAACCTCAGGCAGGGAGCAGTTTCACAAGAGCAGCTCTTTATCGTAGAATGAAACAGGTCTGTCCCTGCAAGTAGAGAGAGACAGACCAACTCACCCACTCGCTATCCCACTCACTTCCTCTGACGCCTCAGGTTGTTTCCTTTTATTAGCCCCATCTGGAGGAGGGCTCTTGGGAGGTTTGGTTGTTATCAAATGATCAACAGCTGTCCTCAAAATTCTATCTGCCTATACGAGCTCCCTCTAAGAAAACTCACTGGGGCTGGGGGAGATGTTTGAGTGTGTGCGAGTGAATCCACAACTCAGAGTCAAGCTAACGACACATTAATTACCCTAAGGTTAACTCTAGGTCACCTTCTAAATCTTACTGTGGCTGGGCTGGGGAATTCCTAGACTGAGAAAGCATTCCCTCCTTCCCCAGGTGTAGCCGTTGCTCAGAATAGGATTAAGGGTGGGACAGCACCAAAATGGAGTGCCAACCCTTATCCTTGTTCCCAGGTGGAACAATTACTTGAAACAGCACCAAAACAGGGCACCTTGTCCTGAGAAGAGCCAGAGATCCTGTCTACTTAACACTATGAGAAGGATTTTTGACCATTTGGGGAACTATTGACCTCTATGTTCATTTAATAGCCCTTGTCTTAAAAGCCCATTATGTATTTCTATGGTTCCTGCTTTTGAGGTATGATACGGTAGGAGAAAACTCCAAGCTTTGTTATTTTGTAACATCCATTATCGTATTTGCTTTGTGGTGAAGGGGAAGCCTTGATTGTATGACTTGCAACATTCCCCAAACTGTAGAGCTGTTTTCTTAACCCCTTAATACATTAGCAGAGGCTGATGCCTTGCAGGGGTAAGCCAATAGATGACCATTGTAGGTATCCACCACCATGAAGGCATATTTAATGACTCCTGCCCTGTCAGGCAGAGGCCGAGTGAAATCAATTTGCCAGTTCTGATGTAGGCTTTCTATGCAAACTTCTCCTCCCACGAAGTTAGTCCAAAGTCTAGATTCCTGGCATGTGGTATGGTTCCTAAAGGTTTTGTGTAAATGTCTCTTTGGTGGACCAACTTCTAATAACAATCAATTGTCACAGTTCCATAATGCCTAAATATCCTGACCTCTCATGTACCCACCCATAGAAGGGGTAGGGTGGTGTACCCCAAGTTCAGGAGACTCCCCCTCCATTAAGAGGCTTACTTGCTTTGGTGGTTTGGATAATTTGTCAACTTTGGCTTTGTGTCACGCCTTCTCCACGTTTTGTGTGGTGTGAGCCAAGATATGGGGCACCAAAATGAGCACAGTAAGAGTTAATGTAGCAGTTTTTTCTCACATGAGATGTCTTAGCATGTATTTTCCAGCCTTGATTTTGCCTATATCCCAGCCACGTAGTTAGCCCATCAGCCACCAACCAGGGGTCAGTAAAAATATCAATCTAAGGAGGATGTTTGTCAAGTACCTACCCTAATGCTCTATTGCAACTAGTTCAGCCCATTGGTTACCTTGCCCTGTTTCCTCTAATGGAAATTAGCATATTTGAATGGGAGTGATAGGGTGCAGCTGTCCATTATCTTGTTCCCTTATATTCTGTGCTCCCTCCATCATTAAAGAAAGACTACTTTTTCCTCTGTTTTGAGAGTGCTGACTGTCCTTACTCTGGTCCCCATTTGGTAAGAAGTAGAGTCATTTCTGGTAATTTGTTGGCTTTTGGCAAGTTAACATCAGTGGCGGAGTATGTGGCTATTTCTTCATGCTGTGAAACTCCAGTAGGAGTCATTTTTAGTGGATAACATTTTCATTTTAATAAAGAGACCTCTGTTGCTGATGCAGTTTTACAGGAAGCTTTTTCCATTACCTAGGGCATAATAGGAGTTTCAGCCCATATGGTAATTGGCTCTGCCAAAATAAGGACTTCAGCTTTGGTAAGTGCCCCACTCTCGACCAGGTGTTGCCTCTTTCATGATGAATACCTTTGGGCTGAGTCTGGGAGCAGCTTGCACTACAAGCCCATGGAGAAGTGCATGCATGTCCATTTGGGGGTGGTTGAAAGCTTTAATTGCAAATCCTGCCCTCAAGGCACTAGCCTCCTTCAGTCCCAAGTCCCCACTGAAAGTGGAAGACTTATGGGTGACTTGCTAGAGGGAACCTTCAAATATTGGAAGTGCATAATGTATTGGTGTCAGAAACCAAACATTCCTACCAAATGTTGGGCCTTCTTTACTGGTGTGGGTGTTTGAACTTGTCTTTTATTGGATTGAGAATGGTTCTTCTTTCTGATTCCAATGTATCCTGAAAATGTAACAGACTATAAGGCCTTGTACTGTATGAAGGGCAGCTGTTCATTCCCTCTCAGTGAGAGATATTTACTCAGGGTTGTGATGATGGCCTGTGAGAAAGACCACTGATTAGGTCTAGTGAGGAGCATGTCATCGATATAATGCCAATACCAAGATTTTGGCAGGTGCTAAAAGTAGGGCTGTCTCTGAGGGAGATATCAGCTGTAAGTTGTAATCTAACCATAGCAAACATGGCAATAGTGCCACTGATTTACCAGAGATTATGCAATTTTGGACCCCTTTATCTGGGTTCAATATAACCCTTCTTGTTTAGCTCAGGTTCATGCCTGATCAAGGGTAGATGGTTGGTTTGTACTGGGAGTGGGGATGGCCTATCAACAATTTTGATTTTGGCCAGGTGGGTACTGTTGGTAGAATAAATAGGCAACACTAGCTCTGAGTTTGTCTTTCACAGTTTCTGTTAAATCCGGAACAGCTATGGTTTTCTGAATCGTTTCGGCATTAGCCATCATTGCCAATGAAGAGGACTTGCATTTGTTAGGAGCTCCACTGAGAAACAACTGGGTGGAGTCAAGAGTCAATTCAGCCTTCTCTGACTTGACAAATCATTATACTGGACACCACCTCTTGCCTAATAAGTACATTCTAACTTCTCCGCTGTCAGAGGAGTTCGTTGGCCTTGGCTAACATTTTCTGTTCATAGTGTTCCCAGGCTGTTATGAGACCTAAGGTAGGATTGGCTGACCTTCAAGCCATGAAAGTCCACATAAACAAGGTACATGTGTACAGGGTCCAAATCCTTGGGTCTTTTACTAGAGACACCACTTTTCCTTCCTGTGCTATAGCAGCCAATTGTTTAATTTCAGCCCCTATTAGGTGGAGCTTTCCCCCTTCCAAATACATTCAATACAGCTGGGGGGTCCCTTTTTTATTTGATTCCTGGGTTAGATTCTTAATAAGACCTTGATCCTCAAGATGAAAGAAAGGGCATATTTTCCTTCCCAAAAAAGAAATGGCCACCTTCTGACAATTTTTGTCTTTTCTGTAGTTATTAGTTTGCAGATATTCACCAGCAAGCTGAAGGTAAATTATTCTTACCACTATTATGGTTGTATTGTGCTGTCTGTGGTGAGTTTCTTGAGGCTGGGGAAGGGAAAATTTTTTTAATGAAACTGAGATTCTTAGGATAAGGAAGAATATTATGTTGAACATACCAGTTGAGGTGTCAAATAATAGTGTTTTCCATATAATCAGAATGACCCCAGAAAATCTGGTACATCTCAGAAACCCATATTAAAAACTTAGAAAGTTGTCAAAAAGCTACCTACCAAAGGAAAAATAAACCAAAATAACTGACTAGATAAATTATTTGAAAACTTTAAGGAGTAGATTTCAGAAACAGAAGAAATGCTTCCAACATCCGTTTTATAAAGCCATCACAATACAAAGATAATACCACAAAATTGCTAAGTAGACTACTATTATTTATGAAAAGCATTGGAAAATTACTTAATAAAACTTTAAAAATAGAATTCCATAGCACATTAACATTGCAACATACCAAAGTAGACAGACATGCATGGATGGTTCAATATTATGAAATCTATAAATATAACACAACAATGTTATTAACTCAAAGAAAAAAAGTAGCTGACTGGTTCAACAGATGCCAACAATGAATACAGAAAGTAGAACTAGTTATTTTTGTTTGCAGATGACATGATTTTAAAGCTGGACAACCCAAAAGAATTTTTTTTTAAAATGATACAATGACACAACTTAGTAAAGTGACTGGTAATAAATTAGTGTATAAAAATCGACAGCTTGTTCAAAATAAACAATGGCTACTTAATATATGCTCTATAAGAAATGAGAAAAAATACATAGAACTATGTGAGAAATGGAAAGCTATACTTTCTTTTTCATAAAATATTTTTTAAAAAAATCATGTTATCTCAATTATTGTGAGTCACTATGCTCACAAACTAAAATGTTTTGTGGTGTTGTCATTTTAATAAAATAATCCTTAATTTCACAGGAATGTAAACATACTAAACAAATATGAAAAGAAAAGTGATGGGGAAGAAATTAACCTTGCAGACACTAGAATATGGTGAAAAGCAATAGCACTGAACTGGCAAAGAATAGACATTCTCTGAAAAATGGAGTAGGAGTGACCTAGGTAAATATAAGGGATGCTTAAACGGAAAAAAGGTCAACCAGTGACTCTAGTGCACAGTGTACAAGGAAAAGGGCTGGAGAGATGGGTGGGTGGGAACCAAGATATGTACTACATTGTGCATTGTAAGGACCAGTAAAAATCTTATGCTATGGAAAACGGGAAGTCACCGAGATATTTCAGGGAGAAATATGATGAGATCAGAAGTTGCTTTTGAAAAGGTCATAGCCATAGTATCATCAAAGTGTGAGAAATAAACATGGGTGGATTAAGACACAAAATTGACATGGAGAAGTCCCAGAAGTCAAAAGAGGTGGTATATGTTTCAATAACCTGGGAAAAAGTCTTGTTGTTACATTCATACAAGAAATACCAGTTAATTGGGCTCAAAATCTTTTTATTTCTTAATGCTCTTTGGAAGTTGCTCTAACACTTTTTGATATTTGGTATCATAAAAAAGCTTAAAAATATATAGATTCTGTGGTAATCTGCATTGTTCTTTTAGCCATGCATGCTTGAAATATTTGACTTCAGAGTCATAGTATAAAATTTTTCTCTGGGTATATCCAGTATAGACCTCTTTTTATCTATTTTTCCAGACATATGTTGTTTTAGTCCTCTCAGGCTACTATAACAAAATACCAAAAACTGAAAGGCTGATAAGCAGCAGAAACATTTCTCACAGTTCTGGATGCTGGGAAGTCCAAGCAAGATCAAGGCGGGGCCACAATGGGCCAGGTACCCCTGCACAACAGGAACCGTCCTCTTCAGGCTCCAGCAAGGTCCTTCGAAGCTAGCTATTCTGCCTCTAGCAGCCAGCTGTGAATTCAAATCTTAACCCCGCTTCTTCCATCAGGACCACCATTAGCCCGTACAGATCCTGGGGGTGATTTAGAAAAAGGCAGCCCTCTGTCAACACCCTTGGCTTCTGTGTTTAGAGTGTTAGCACGAGAGACCTCTTCTGCTGGGACAAGACACTTTACTGCCATCTTCTGGGAAGGGGTTGTAATAAACACACCGATTCCAACCCCTCCCTTATATACTAACATACTTCTGGTAAACTGATATATAAACCCTTAGCCCTGGCTATTTACCAAGTTAATCCTTACTGAGTTCTCCCTCATGCATGCAAACTAAAACTTTTCCCCTGTTCATCTATCTGTTGTCAATTTTCAACTCCCATCCCCCACTCCTGCAGCCGAAGTTGGTAGAAAAATCCTGTCAACAATTATTACCTTTTAAATATTTTATTTCTTTTATATTTTTCCTGATTTCTTACTTTTTTCTGTCTTGCTATTAGAGTTTTTTTAAAAAAATTATAGCCTGCTACTTACTATCTCAAATATGATTTAAATTTTGCTCATCTTGATTTTCATTTTAATGATTCTTTCTTTGACTTAATTTGTTATATGTCTGTTACATTCTCTTTTACAGTGCATACAAAACATTTTTATTCATTTCTTTAAAAAACGTTTTTAGATGAGAGTAGTTTATTCCAAACATTTGGTTTATTACTTGTCGGTTCCTCTGTAGCAACGCACACCCCAGGCTCTATATTAAATATTGGTTAGTTTTCTATTTCTGTTTCTGTTAGGATTTGGGTCGATAATCTTGTCTGTTCTTGATTCTTGGTGAGCTCTTGGCTGAAGAATGACCAGACACAACAAAAGCAAGGGAAGCGTGAAATGAAGTTTATTGAGGAAGGACAGCATAGATTTACAGATCAAGAGCAAGATATAGGTTTACAGAGTAAGAACAAGACACGTTCACCACAGAACGGCAAATGGACTTCTCTGTCATAACGAAGGGCTCCTATTACGGTCTGGGGGGGTCCTGTTTTATAGTGTCTAGATTGGGCCCACCTTATGGTTCAGACATCACCATGGAACCACTTTGATGGACAGTTAATGACATGAGACATGATAATTAGCCTTAGGTTACTCTAGGTCACTTTCCAAATCCTGTTGTACCTAGGCTGCCTGGCCTGTGAGCTGGAAATTCCCTGCATTCTTTTGCAGATTAGCAGAGGTTCCTCCTTCCCCCAGGTGGGCAGGATTAAGGGGGGGCAGCACCAAGGGGGGGTTCGTGGGGAGGGCACCAGCCCTTGTCTTTCTTCCCAGGTGGGTGGGGCAACTGCTTGAGGCAACACCAACGCAAGGCACCTACTATTGTCCCCTAGCAGAGTCTCAGAGGTCCCTTGCTATCTACCTACATTTCTTATGTGTTTTTAGGAAAGTTATTATTTTTTGATTCTCTGAAACACTTATAGTAGCAAATCCTTAACCACATCCATTAAAATGAATGAATGAGAGGATTAATCATATGTTTAAAGATAAAAGAGAAAAAGCAACAAGATTATATAAAATAATCACAAGATTATATATAATAAACTATTTGTATAAAATATAGAAATAAAAGTAATCATTTGCTCAGTAGATGTAGTTATTTGAGAAGAACTTAAGTACATGTCAATAATATGTATACAATGAATGAAGTATTAAAATTTGCAACAAAATGCTGAAAAAGTAGGAAACTGAACTAGCAAATTAAAAAAATGAAATTTGACAGGCTTCTTTTACGAAAAAATGATAATTTAGAAGACAAAATAATAAAGGCAAAACCAGCAGCGTAGGGCTCAAGCTGCAACATCCTCCAGAAAACCCTGCCTGATTAAGCTAATTGGTTTCTGTTTGCCTCCTCTCTTGCCCCCAGGTGCTTTCCTGCTCTGCTCTGTGGGTGGTCCCAATTTATCCTGGAGGGTGTGAATACTCTAGTCCGGTGCAGTAAGTACTCAGTGAAAGCTGACTTCCTAACTGCCTGCCTGGAGCTGAAAAGACTTCCACAACAACTCTGCAGTAGAATTGCTAAAAAGGGAATACAGCCAGGTGGATCACCTCCTCTTCCCTCTATTCTTGGAAATCTTTTATTGGTTTATGCAGTGTGAGGAGTGGCCAGTCTGAAGTAACAAAAGCAAATGAGGGACGTCCTATTTCTTATTAAGAAAATTCAAAATGAAACATCTTTTCTAGTCTACCTTTACACATATTTATACTATGTTTTATACTACCTCCCTTGCAAATAAAATTGTAAAAATAATAATAATATAAAGGTTGGATAATTATATATTTTACCATGAATTGTAAACTTATTATTTTTAAAATTGGGCATTATGTTAAATTTATGATTTTAAAAAATGTTTTGGAGAGTTCATTGTACACTCAAAAGATAATCAGAGTTAGTTTTGTGGACAGGATTATTTTCAAAGAAGTCTAGTTCTTAATGTGACACTATAAAAAGCTTGAATATTATATAATATATCTTGGCTATTACCCATAGACTTCAGAATGTTGAATTGATGTTGTGCAAACATTTAATTTTTAAGGATGAGAGTTTGCAAATAAATCTATTTTTACTTAGGGTTAACTAGATATTTTTCTAAAACTATTAATTTTTTTTTCATCTTTTCAGGAACGTGTAAAGTAACTTTAACTGGAATTATACTGGGTTAAAGTAAGTGCCTACAATTTAATTTTATGCAGTTGGACAATAGTATCTTTACTCTCTGTCAAAACATTCTTTACTCATGAATATCTTTCATTTGTATATTTTATGTTCATTGTGGCTATAGATTAAACATAATTTTCTATAGAAATTTTCTTCAGTGGATTTTAGGTCTCCTAGCTTCCTTACTTGATATTCCAAAATGTATTCTATATTTGAGTACTGCAAACACCATCTAGATAGAAGTCTTCTTAGAATAGAAACAGATTGTTTGACATTTGGTTGTTCTTTATTTTGATAAAATTGGTGCATGGAAAAAAAGTTTAGCTTTTTTTAAAAAAAAAATTGGCAAGTGAGTTTAGAAAAAAAGTAAATTTTGCTCAAGAGTTTGGCCAAGTTTAAGTATTAGACAAAAAAGCTGGGATTGATAATAGAAATGGCAAGAGGTTACTTTCTTCATTTCTCCAGTGCTTATGAAAGGATCAGTTTTCATACCAACACTTGCTGAACAAAAATTAATAATTTCACACACTCTGTTTCCTACAGGAAAGAACCACAGGAGCCTAGTGTTTCTGAAAGTGAGGTCCTAACAGCTTTATACTATTTAATAATAAGATAGCAAATAGATTTTGGTGCAAGTTCAACATTTGGGCATGCCAAAGAAACTAGAGTTAACAGCTAAATAAATAAATCATGTTCAATACCTTGGTTGAGTTTAACAAAATTTATTCAGCTGGTTGAAAAGATTGCTGGGGACATTGTAGCTAAGGTTTCCAAAATGTAATTGGGAATGTCAAAACGAATCATAACAAAATGTAGAACTGTGCAGATTTATGCTTTGCACCAGATATTCCTAATGCATGGAATAGTTACAGAGAAAAAGACTTCAGTGTCAGTTATGAAATTGTACGATAGAGGAAAATTCATTTCTCTATTCCTTTATGATAGCACATTTTAATGGTTCTAGCTTTATAAGAGCATGTTTTAATACAAAGGCCATGATTTATATGAACTCTGCATAAGATTTGAGTGGAAAAAAGCAATTTTCAATATGCTAATGCTATGCTATATTGCTTAGAACACAGTGTCCAATAGAAATATAATGTAAGTCCTACATGGAATGTAAAA
This sequence comes from Lepilemur ruficaudatus, assembly GCA_963574885.1. Taxonomy (NCBI): domain Eukaryota; kingdom Metazoa; phylum Chordata; class Mammalia; order Primates; family Lepilemuridae; genus Lepilemur; species Lepilemur ruficaudatus. The sequence continues at coordinate 13,463 of CAUYRT010072028.1, forward strand.
ATTTCTAGCAGCCACATTTAAAAGAGTAAAGAGAAACAGGTGAAATGAATTATAATAGTATACTTTATTTAACTCAACATATCCAAAATGTCATCTTGTCAACATGTAATCAATATAAAAATTGTTAATAGATATTTTACACTTTTTATACTTCTAAATCTGGTATATATTTTACACTTACAGCACATCTCAGTTTGGACTAGCCACATTTTAAGTGTTCAATAGCCACATCTTAGACAATATGGGCTAGAAAACTACCTACATTACCTCTACAATTGATTTTAGTAGAATAATTATCTTCATAAAATCATATGCATCTACCATATCATTAAAAGACAAAATAGTAAGGCTAGTTTTGCAGATCTTAACTGGTATTTATTTGCCATTCTCCAATGGGACAACAGTCCAGACTAAAAATAAATAAAATAGCCCAGAGTGCTCTGCCCTACCACATGTGCAGGTTATATTTATAGCGGGAGACAAGGAAGTGACATACACAGAAAGGAAGTGAGGTACAGAGACAGGTCGTTGGTTAAAGCTCAGCCTTAACTGAAGCTGGTTTGAACAGTTGGTCCCCTGCCATTGACTGAAGCTCAGCTGCTGTGATGTGCTGAGGCTCGGCTATTTGTCACAAAGGCAAACTCCTAAGTTAGGTGTTCAGTTTGTTTACTAATTTAGATTGCAGTTTGTTTCATTGGACTCTTACTGAAGCTTCTAAAGCCGAAATTTAGTTCCATTTAACAATGTGAAATAAGATTAAAATTACAAATTTAGCTAGGATAGCTAGGATTAGTTCTCTGTGAAATGTAGGCATTGCCTCATCAAAATCAACATTTTTCAAATGGAAATGCTTCATTTATTTACAATAGATGAGAACAAAAATGTATCATCTCTGAGCATCATTTTTAAATCAAAGGATTATCATAATATTACAAAAGCTTTTGTCTTCCGTGCATACTAGGCATCTCAATATTTCTTTAATGTACAAAATAAATATATTGTACATTATGGAAAACTATGCCTATGATTGAAATTATGTGAATCCATATGTATCTCCTCTATTTTGAAAGGATCCATGCTCCAGGAACACTGAAAAACATTTTCACTTACCTGCTCCTTTTCTGTCACAATGTCTTATCTCACTGAATGACACTCTAATCCCTTACCACTCACCGTGAGACAATGAACTGACCCCTCTCTGAACATGTAGCCTAAGCCAGAGATAACACTGAGTATTTGTTAATGGGAAGAGTGGCTAACAGGCATGTTTAAGAGATAAAAGATAGGCAATGCCTGCACAGGGACAAAGTAAATGTGGGTGGTAAAATACTCTCTCCATAAGGGAAGTGGTTGGCAGGAGGGAAAAATCTTGAGCAGCACTTGCTTAGATCACCCTAATGACCACTAATCAACTGGTTTGCCTAAAAACAAACAAAACCCCCCAAATTAAATATTAATAGTTGCTCTTGGTATAAGAAAAAAACTTGCGAGAGCTGATAGTAAATTCTTCATCATAGGCCGGGTGCGGTGGCTCACGCCTGTAATCCTAGCACTCTGGGAGGCCGAGGCAGGAGGATTGCTCGAGGTCAGGAGTTTGAAACCAGCCTGAGCAAGAGCGAGACCCCATCTCTACTATAAACAGAAAGAAATTAATTGGCAAACTAAATATATATAGAAAAAATTAGCTGGGCATAGTGGCACATGCCTGTAGTCCCAGCTACTCGGGAGGCTGAGGCAGAAGGATTGCTTGAGCCCAGGAGTTTGAGGTTGCTGTGAGCTAGGCTTACACCATGGCACTCTAGCCTGGGCTACAGAGTGAGACTCTGTCTCATAAACAAACAAACAAACAAACAAACAAACAAATAAATAAATAAATATATATATAAAAAAGAAAATTAGCCAGGCATGGTGGCGCATGCCTGTAGTCCCAGCTACTCGGGAGGCTGAGGCAGTAGGATTGCTTGAGCCCAGGAGTTGGAGGTTGCTGTGAGCTAGGCTGACGCCACGGCACTCTAGCCCTAGCCCGGGCAACAGAGTGAGACTCTGTCTCAAAAAAAAAAAAAAAACTAGGACTCTCTCTGACACCTCATCCTGCAGAACCAAAGAATGCAGTCTAGTTAACAAGGCCACAGATCTCACACCACAGCCCCAACCCAGAGCCAAGGAGGGAAACTGGGGGTCCACTCTGCTTGGTGATTTTGTTTTCCAGAGCTGGAGTGACCTCAGGGCTGTGAGCAGGCTCCAGGGAACTTTAGGAGTACGCCAAAAATGTCTGCCAGGGTGGTCTCTACTGGGGACTCTAATAGGTAAGATGAGAAGTGGAGCCTTCTCTCAGAGGGAAAAAGCAGCAGTGCTAATCACAAGGTAAGCAGCCTCTAACCTCATAAACATTCTTGGGGAGAAGCCCAGCTACCTCCAAATTAGAGGCAGACTCATCACTCTGTTCAAACAAACCTGCAGCAGTGACTCACGCCTCAAAGCAGGGAGCGGGTAAACACATAGCTGAGGGGTTAGAGATCAAGACGCTAAAGGAGCAGAGATAGGAAGATAAACAGGGAGGCCCCAGAGATAAAGAGGGAGGTGAGGTTCTCACACCACAGGCTCATATGAAGAGGAAAATAAATGCCTATGTCCCCAGCTCTCACCCCCAAGGCTTCTATAGGGGCCACAGGACTGGGTGGATGGGTGGGGGTCAGGTATAGGTCTTTTCTAAGAGAAAGTAAGGGAAGTGGAGATTGCCCAAGCTGCAAACTGGCAACCTTAATTCTCCTTCACCCTGGATCCCCTCCTCCATCACTTTGTCCCTAAATCCTGTCTCCTCTCCTACCCCAAATGTGCATGGTCTCTCTAGCTACTGCAGGAACAGCCAATTCAATTTCCCCAGTCTAAGAAATGGGAATAGCCAGCCCCTTGTAACAATGGTTCCCACAGACCAGAGCGAGGAGAGCCAGATGGGATGCCTGGGTGCCTCTCCTGGGTGTGACTCCCAACCCGCTCAGCTCGCAGGTTTCAGGTACTTGCTCCTGCCTTCTGCAGTGCTCTCCAGGCCAGAGATGGCCCTTTGTAGAGTATGACACAAAGAATCACTCCCTTTTTTCCTCCCCGCAGATTAGCCAACAAAACAGGTGTTTGGTTTTTATCTGGCTACCTACCCAGAGGCATGGGCTGGACAAGCTCTATGCAGAGGGCTGACCGGGGTGACTGGGAGGTGAAACAAGAAAAGGCATTTGGGTGGCACCCTAAATGGGGCAGCCCTTCTCATCACCTGGAGCCCTAGCAAAGGCAACCACTGGGGCCCGGCAGTGAGAGTGTGTCTGTAGAAGGAAGCAGGCTCCTGAACCCAACTCTTTTGCTAAGCCAGTATCTCTGCCAGACACCTGCCTGGTGATCAGTCAGCCTGGAATGAAAGGGCAAGTTCTTCAGTGCCCTCTCCCCTCAAAGGGCTGACACAAGTGACTCTGCCAGCTCTAGTCTCTGACTAAGCTGCTTTGTGATTTTTGCTTTTGTGCCCCAGACCCCAGAAGACCATTTCTTTTAGCTTCCTTCATCGATTCATCTCCATCGTACGCTATATTCTCTTCTCTTCCGGCCTCTATTGGCCACGTTGAAATCTGGGCCACCAGCCTTCCTGGCACATACCTATTCCCCCAACTAAACCTTCCCAACCCCTAGGACACAAGAGTATTTCACAAGACTATGCATTGTGACCCAAAGAAGCACGTATCATAATTAATAGCAAGCTGGGAAGCTAGTCCCACCTGCTCTGAGCACACGTGTCTGGAACCGAAACCATCTGGGCGCACACGCCCCTCCACCCCAGAGAAGTATTGGGCATATGTCAGTGCCAAATGCCTGGTGATTAGGTAACTCTCCTCTCTCAGATCCTCCCTGCTCCTTCCTCCTCTGGCAAAGCCTAGCATTCCCCAAAATCCTGGCAGGCTTGGAGACATCAGCTGCAGTGCTCCTCAAAGTCAGAACCTGGCAATAAATGGAAGAGATGGAATGGTGTGAGGAGGAATTTATGGGCTGAGTTAGGGCAAGTATCATGAGTGGAAGCAACAGGTAGTCACCAAACTTGAAAGGTTCCTCTGCCCAAGAGTTTCTTCCCCATCCAGGTGTCACAGAGCCAGGACTTCCATCATTTTAGAATGCGTTCATTCCTTGGAATAAGCAGCAATGACTCCAGATGAATTCTCTTTTAAAATGCAAATATTCTGACCCAGCAATTCCACTCGTAGGTATTTCTCTCCAAGAGAAATGAAAACATGTCCACACAAAAACTTGTACACCAAGGTTCATAGCAGCATTATTCATAATAGACAAAAAGTAGAAACAACTCAAATGTCCACCAACATTCATCCATGATGAACTTATCTATGATAATACATCCATACAATGGAATATTATTCAGCCATAAGAAGGAAGGAAGTACTGATTCATGTTACAACATGGATGTACCTTAAAAACATCATGCTAATAAAAGAAGCCACATTATTATTCTTCTAATAAAAGAAGGATCAAGTATTATATGATTACATTTATATGAAATGTCCAGAATAGGTAAATCCACAGAAAAAGAAAGTAGACTAGTGGTTGCCTAGGGCTAGGGAGACTGGGGGTAAATGGGGAGTGACTCCTAATGGGCCGGGATTTCTTTACAAAATGATGAAAATGGGCCAGGTGCGGTGGCTCACACTTGTAATCCTAGCACTCTGGGAGGCCGAGGCGAGTGGATCACTCAAGGTCAGGAGTTTGAGACCAGCCTGAGCAAGAGCAAGACCCTGTCTCTACTAATGATAGAAAGAAATTAATTGGCCAACTAAATATATATAGAAAAAATTAACCGGGCATGGTGGCACATGCCTGTAGT
>CAUYRT010072029.1:0-11123 GCA_963574885.1 Lepilemur ruficaudatus
GGGGTGGGATATGCTTGAAAAGTAGTTGGGGAGTGGAATGAGGGGTCTCAATAGGGGAAAGGAATTCCTCAAAAACTGATTCATGTGATTAACTGTACACCTCGGTAAATTCGCTGAAAATCATTTAATTGTACACTTAAAATGGAATGTTGGTTGTATGTAGATACAGTTGGAGCACTATGTATGTACTCTCTGGACTACTTTGACAGAGTAGGTTTTTGAATGTAACAAGATAAGTCAACTTGAATGGTAATATATTTTGGGAAATCAGCTCACTACAAATTGCGACTGTAAACATTGTACTGTAAATGTTTTGTAGTTTTCCCCCAATAAAATTTTAGGAAAAAAAAAAAAAGAGAGAATACCACAAACAACTCCACACAATATATTTAAAAAAAAAAAAGTCAATGACAAAAAGCTAATGTAAAGTGTGTTATTGAGGTAAGTCCTAGAGAAAAAAGGACTAGATTCTGCTGAGACCCTGATAACATTCCACCTGGAGGCCATGAGGACGGAGCATACTGAACGCCGAGTCCATGTCACGTTGTGTGTGAAACTTGTCTCCATGCACATTTACTCCCCAAACTTCCACATCACACTTGGGCCAGGGCCAGCAATCCAGGGTAAGAGGTAGGTCTCAAGGCCTGAGCCTCGCAGGTGGGTGGCAGCTGAGGCAAGGCGAGAGGCTGTGAGGGGAGGAAGGCCCTGAGGGAGGATGTGGGATGACGTGACACGTGTTGCTCTCAGTGGGGCACTCCCACCGTGAGGCCAGCCTGAGTTTGCACAGAAGTGTCAGTCTCAGGCCCGGCTGACGTCGGAGGTGGGCCGAGGAAATGCTGTGGGAAACCAAGGCATCCGCCGCAGGCTGTGCTTGCATCATTCAGATGGGCCGGATCTCAGGTAGTTTTGTTGCCATTGACGTCATTGTGTGCAGCATCACGACTGGAGGAGCTGAGCACCGTGTGCCAGTTATCATTTTACTGCCTCTGAGCTCTAAGTGCATCTTCCCTTGCCCTGCTGTGTGATGCTGGAGCTGGGCCCTGTGACCACGTCTCTGTTTCCAGTGGCTCCGTGGTGCAATGCTGTGCCTTTTCAGTAATAAGCTCTGGAGGGAAGTTGCAAGGCATGGCAGAGGTTGGGCCTCTATTCCTGATTCTAGTATGCTCCTTGTTCCTGCTGCACCATGGCTAGCATTCGAGAGTCCAGGCGATGCCCCAGTGGCTTTCTCTGGCACTCCGGGGGATGGCCTCCTGTGGACCAGCCGCAGCTGCCAGCACTCACAGCCGCCAGGCCAGACTCTTAGCTGGGGCATGAGCCCTTTTCCTTCCTGGCCCCTCTCCCCCAGTTCTAGAGGTAGTAGCTACTCTCAGCATTTGCGATGCCAATATGCCTTTGTTCCTTTTTCCTTTCCCCTTTTAATAGTTAACCTTGTCTTGCTAGTTAGTAATTTTTTTCTTTTCCTCCAGAGACAGGATCTGGCTCTGTCACCCAGGCTGGACTGCAGTGGCCTAGTCATAGCTCACAGCAACCTCAAAATCCACACTCTTGATCTCATGAGATCCTCCTGCCTCAGTCTCCCAAAATGCTGGGACTATAGGCAGGAGCCACAGCACCTGGATTAGTAAGTCATTCTTTATATTAAATTTTCCCTGTTTAAATTACTAGGGTGTTCTCTGCCTCTTAGCTGGACTTTCACGATCACACACGATCTTTGACTCCTGGTATGCAGTTACTTATTTGGTGAGTGCTTTTTTGCCAATTCTCATAATGAGGAAGAGCCCAACACGGTGGCTCTTACACAGCAAGGACGGCAATGTAGGTTTCCTCTTTTGCACCATCGCTACACGAACTTTCTTGATCTCTTATCGGAGTGCAGCGATCTCTTTCTTGATCTCTTATCGATTGCCTGACCTTCTTGGGGTCACTAGGCAGAGAGCATCATGCCCGATGGACTTAGACCAAGAAGTGGCAAGTGTACAAGTGCCACTGTAAGATGCGGGCAGGCCAGAGATGGGCGATAAAGACCACAGCCTCTCATTAGCCTGTATGACATGTTGAGGGTCCTAAGGGACTATCGTGTGATGGAGTGTCTCGTCTAAGATAAAGGTCACATTTCTGCTCCTCACACTCCCTACAACTAAAATAGGTGTTGATAGGTGTTCAGGTCCCTCTGGATTTCAGGGCGCCAGGGTGTTGTTAATACCTCCCTGACTGCTCAAGGGTCCTGCCGAGGTTTGTGGCAGCTGCCCCAGGGGTGCCCCAGCCCTCACATTCCTGACTTGCTCTTGCCCTGTTTTTTTCCTCTCCCAGGTTCCTCACTTGTGGCTCTGTGATGTGCCCTCTGGTCAGGTGGGCGAGCCGGGTCTCCGGGTTGGATCTTAGCTCTCCCACACTTGGCCTCTGGCTCTCGGCACTTCTACGCCTAGGCTAAGAATTCTCCACTCCAGCTCGGGCCCCAGGTCTGGGGCCTGGCAGGGCCAGTAGAGCCTCTGTGAGTGCAGCCCCCGCGAGGGCTACCTCTGGAGCTCGTGCCGGGAGCCTGGCTCTAGCAGGCTCCTAGTGGACAGGAGGATGCCTCAGATGGGTCCCCAGCTCTTTATGTGAGTGGGAATTCTTGTAGGTAAAATTCAACGAACCGGGGCAGGGCCGTGTTGTAGTTGACACTGCAGCTGATCCAGGAACCACTGTGAGATGTGGAGGGGCACTGGGGCTTGGTGGGAAATGGAAATTGTCTCCAGGGCTGACCAGGAGACACCCAAATCTCCAGGAATTCCCTATTTTGAGTGGGAATTGGGGCATGAGGCTCTCCCACAGTCCATAATTCAAGCCAATTTCATCTAGAAGCTCAGAGGCAGGGTGAACTCAGATTGTATCTGATTTAAATAAAAATTTTATGAACATTTAGATCAAATCACTGTTTAGGTCCTTCCAATCCCCAGCCTGTCTGATGTCATGAGCCCTCCTCTCCTTCGAAGCCCCATGGTCCGGACCCGGGGCAGGATTAGTCCCTGTCCCCACGGCCTCCCGCAAAGAGGGGCTACTCTTTCCCCCTTAGCTTCCCAGAGAGCCGCCCTGCTATGGGATGGCCCTCCTACCTAACTAATTGTGGATTGTGCTGTGACCTACATCTGCAGTGACAGAGGATGTATAACATGAGAGGAACCGGGGATAGAGTGCAACTGCTGGAAAAATCCATACAGCCTGGGGCAGCAGAGGTGGCAGGGCGACTGGGAAGGGCTCAGCTACCCAAAGGGGGTGTCGGGTGGTGGCAGCAGTCAGGAGAGTGAGAATCAATCAATCACAGGGCCTCTTGAAAGCAGGACAATGCTATTGTCCAAGACTAGGACAGGAACCCAGACACCGCATCTGTGTCAGAGAGGACAGAGCTGCCTTGCCTGACCTAGCTCTGGGCAACGCTGTGGTTAAGGGCTCAAGCCCTGCAGCCAGATAGTCCTCACCTAGTGTCTCCACCTGTGTGACCTTAGGTAGGAGAGGCACATGCTGTAATCCCAGAGTCCCGATCTGTAAAAGGCAGGTAATAATCATGCCTGTTTCATAGGCATATCGGAGAGGGATAAAATGATACAGAGCATGTTAGAGATGTAGCCAGGTGCCTGGCACAGAGCAAGTGCTCAGTGACTGTGAACCATCAGTTCAGAGGAAGGTGGCCCAGTGTCCCTGGGGAGGGAGTGTCTAAGCCTGTCCCCTTCCTATTCCTCCTCCCTCTGGGGACAAAGTGCAGAAGCAGGAGCTGCACTAGAATGAGAGCCAGGAGCCTGGGACCCACCCATCCGCTGCCAGCCAAGGGCGCCTTGTTCTTGCCCCATATGTTACCAAGTGAGCATTGAGTAGGAGGTTCCTGACCCGTGGGGTCACAGGCACACTGGGGAGACAAGATCACGGGGGAAAGGCAGGTAGGAGGGCATTCCGGGGAAGCCTCCAGGGTAATGCTGACACTGGGGTCCATGTGTCTGCAAGGGCAGCAGGTGGGCAGGGCCGGGGGCCGCCTGCACATCGGGGCTCCTCCTGGCCCCTGCATGCTGAGGCAGCTCACTGGAGCCCTGGCTCCCATGGGTCCCTGTGGGAAATACTTTCGCAGTACCCACAGGCATATTTCCACAGGGACGAAGTGAGGAAAGGCTTTTTGATGGGGAGGGGAGACTAAGGACAGCTGCCGGGAAAGGCGGAGGGAGGAGAGAGCCCAGCCGTGCCTTCAGAAAGCTCCAGGCGAACAGGAAGAAGGTAAGCTATTCACATTGCAGGTGCTGCTCGGGCAGGTGAGGACTCACAGGATCCCACAGGGGACTTCCAGGCTATCGCGGAAAGAAAGCATTTAACTCCATAACTGGAGCCCTGGACCCACCACCTGTAGCCACAGATCCTTGCCTAGGTCTTGTGTCCTCTCTGAGCCTGACTTTCCATGGCCCTTTTGGTTCTGCAAGGGCCCCATGCATGGCTCTGACATGGGGCAGTCCCTTGGCTCTGGGATGTGTCACTGGAGCACAGTGATGAGATACAACCTGACACACAGAGAAACCTTCCCATTTGCATGCTGGCTTACATGTGGGGACAAGACACAGTCTGGGTTTGAGAACTTGTCTGGTCCTCGAGTCTCTCTTTCTTCCCAGGTTCCCATAACCAGAAGAAGTCAGGGCTTAAAGACAGAAGAACTTCCAGATTTTGCCCTTATTATGATCTTGAACAAATCCTATAGCTACTGTCCTGTGAAGCTTAGCTTCCTCATCTGTAAAATGGAGTCACAAGTTACTTTTGAGGCTGCCCTGAAGTGATGAGAATGAAAGCTTTTTGCACCCCTGAAAGGCCCATGTGCATGCTATTGCCGTGGTCATAATCTCTTCATTATAACCCCTGCCTGCAAGCCTGTGGTTTCTCCTCTGGGCATCGCCACCACCGGGCTGTAGCCTGAGGCTGCCCAGGTCCATCTTGTGGTGGCATAGTAGACACAAAAGTCTGGGCAGGACAATAAAAAAGCTCTCCAGATGGCACCTAAAAGGACAGTCCCCAGGCATTGCCATGACCAGGCAACTTTCTGGAGACATCACTTAATGCCTCACGTGGCTTTCTTCCCTACAAATGGCATCTCCAGCTGTGTGGCTGGGGTACTCCCACCCCGGTACCAGGATCTCCCTCTGGTCTCCTCTTGCACCGTCTGTCAGTAGCAGGGCAGGGCTGCTGTTGATGGTGAACAGGTTGTGTCTGCGGATGGGAGGGAAAGTTCCATCTAAGGAGCACATTGGCTTGGTGCAGATGAGCCCAGCCGCGGGGCTCCTCACAGATGATTTTTCCTGTGCTCCTGCACAGAGGGCTGGCTCATTTCTTGATTTCAGACCTAGAATGACAGAAAGTTCTCTCTGCTAAGATGCACCTTCTCAGTTACTCTCTGCTGAAATCTCAAACTCCTAGACCCAATTCAAAGGTGAAGCTTCCTAACACACCTTCCCCTTGCATTTTACACACAGCACTCCAGTCTCTGGGGAGCAGGACTCTTTGTTCATAACTTTACTGTGGCACTTTTGTTTTCTGGTCATGTGTCACTGCTGTCTGTGTGTGTGGCTCATCTCCCTCACGATGTTCTGATCCCTACGAGAATAGGCAGCCTTTTCCTTGCCTACTTGGTACGGAGAAGTTTATAAACCAGATTCATACGTATTATTTTATCAGAGCTTCCTTGAAATCCCCCCTCTGCCGCAGAGAGAGGGCGGGGGCAAGATAGACGCCCACAGCCTTTGCGTCCCCATTCCCAGCACAGTGCGGGACGTCAGAGACGCTCCGTGATCGCTTATTGAGTGAATTCTCAAGGTATTGTCCCCACTACCAAAGGGAGAAAATTGAAGCTCATGGAGTTTCAATGACCATTCCAAGGTTTAATAAATGCTCAAGACCAGACACAAATCCAGGTCTTCTGATTCCAACTACAACAGTCTTTTCAGCGAAGAGAATCCGAGCAGAGCTGCAATCATTCCGAGGCTAGGATTACAGTTCTCAACTCCCTTGGTCACTGGAAAGCATGATCTTTCCCACCATGATCCCTGGCTTCACTCTTTCCACTCCAGCTTAAATGCTGTGCATCCTTAGGGTCTAATCACACAGCAAAATTCAAAATTTTCTGAAGGTGGGCATTGCATCCTGTAGTTCTGAGAATCCTGCAGTTAACACGTGGGCTGAGATGTGATTCCTCATCCCGGCAGGGTGGGGCCTAGGTCTGCCATGGAGCACCCGGGATGGACTCCTCAAGGCAGCAAATAGCAGGACCATCCACGGATCCCGGGGTGCCTTAGTGCCTTAGCAGTACTCCCACACTCCACGTGTGCATGCATGAACCCAGCACACAGCACACCACATGCGCGTGCACACACACACACACACACACACACCACTCAGCTCTCCCAGGCAGCTCCCGCTTTCAGCTTGCCTTTCCTAGGCAGGTCATAAGCTGCTTTTCTGGTTGTCTCCCTCTGGGGCCCAGGCTGTGAGATTCTCTCTCCAGCTTTCTTAACAAAACCTCCCTCTCTACTTGTCTTCTGTTTGTTCCCCAGAGTTACTTTATGGGACACCTTCCTACATTAAAGTCCCCAAACCCCACCGAGGGTTAGAGAACACAGCTTTTGGAGTGGGACCTACCAGAGTTCAAATTCCAGCTTTGGCACTTACCAGCTGTGTGCCCTGGGCGAAGTCGTCAATTCGATGTTTGTTTACCAACCTCCTCCTCTGTCAAGTGAGAGTTGACCTGAATGAAAACATGTATGTGAAGCACTGAGCGTAGTGCCTGGTGCAAGGTCATCACTGTCTGTGTAGTGACTACCGTTATTATGGTGCGTCGTCATAGTCACCATTATCATAATTACCCAGCTTTTACCATCACTTTCTGTTCCATTTGTGACTTCAGACAATGCATCTAAAAGCCCCCATGACAAAATCTGACACAATGCAACAAGAATGTAGTGCCATCTCTAAAACATTCCTTCAAAACAGCAACAAACTAGAATCTCATCAAGCTTTTATATTTAAACACCAAGGTTATGTTTAAGTTAAATATCCCACTTAGCAAAAACAGGTTACATTTACATTAAATATTCTGCTTAGCAAAATGGGGAATTCTACAGGAACAAATGACCTAGTTTCTTCAACAGAATAAATGGCACAGGACAAGGGGAACGCAAGTGTGACATATTGAAAGGAAACAACTGCTACGCGTAGCCCCTGGACAGATCCTGATTTAAACATTGACTGTAAGAAGTTCCCCCCTCCCCCATTTTCTGGAGAAAATTAATAAATTTGAGCATAAGTCAAGTATAATGGTAAGAAATTTTGTTATATATAATTGTAGAATTATAGCTATGGGCTAAAAAGTGTTTATTTATTAAAAATACATACTGAAGTCCTTTCAGGTAAGATTGTAATGCCTGGGATTTGCTTTAAAATCTCCAGGGGAGGAAAAGGAGGGTGGGTGGATGAGATAAGATGAGCGTGAGGAGATGTTGGAACCTGGGAGACAGGGACAGAAGGGTTAGGTTTAATCCTTCACTCTTCTCTCTACTTTCATGTACATGGGGACGTTTTATAATGAAATACGTACAAAAGCAGACAAAAGTTCCTACTGACATAACTTCAGCAGAGCCCCCTGGTTGGGGCACAGGGAAGGAGCCCACTCCAGCCCCAGGGAGCAGGAGGATTGGCCCATGATCCCACAGCTGTACCTGCTGCCCTGGCACTCAGGCCTCTGCCACGCCAGACCCGTGGGACCTTGGACCAGCGACCTAACCTCTCTGTGCCTCAGAGCTTCCTCTCAAAACTGGTCGCAGAGATATCAAGTCCCTAGGTTTGCACACAAGGAACGCTCAAAATACGTTGCTCCTCCCTTGTCACTCAATCTCTGGTTTCTCCTGGTTTTTCTAAAGCTCAGATGGTGACGGGAGCCGAGCACTCTGTGAGCCTGCCAAGGGGGCGCTGCCTGTATAAATGCGGCAGGCCTGGCAGTCTTTGCTCTACTGAGTAGAGCCTGGGGCCAAGTCACCTCCTCCTTCCTGTGCATATGTGTGAATCATAGCTTCAAGGTACCAACATAAAATGAATCTTTCACAGTCAAGAAGCAGTTCCAATGAATTCGAGAATTCTTGGCTATGCAACTTTGATATCTTGGCCCAGAAGTGAGAAATCTGAGCGAACTTAATATCTTCCTTCAGGAATCTGCTAATTTTGGTTCCAACAGCGTTTCACCAGCTGTCAATAGCACCAGTGAGAAACGAATCAGAGGAGCTCAAAGGAGCCACATGTGACCGACTGTGGATTCAGACCCAACCACACACATGGGCCTTGAGAGACAGGCCTGGCGTGAACAGGCATGTGGTCAGCAGAGTCCAGGTTCAGGCTGAGGCTGAACAAGTAACGGGGTCCAGGCCAGATAGCCTCAGGCCTTGCAGGCAATGACAAGAATTTTGATTTGTATTAAAATGAATCAGAAGACTTTTGAGAGTGAAGGAATCTGATTTGCCCATCAAATGACCAGAACTGAACTCTTGCTTTTAATTAGCTATAATTAGGTCATTGCAAAATTATCACAATTAATGAGCTTGAATCTGGGTGACTTCCTAAGATAGCAAAGTCGGGCAGTATAATGGGACATGTTCACAAGCACGGCCACTCTGTAGAGGGAGGAGTTCCCTCCAGGAACCTCTGGGTGGAGGACACAGGCCTCCCCAGATCACCCCAGTGGTTATGGCTCAGTCGCTCTAGATACTGCTCAGTAATCTCCTCCCCTTCTCACCCAAGGTCAGCGAAGGGTGGTTTTGTGCATGTTGGCCAGAGGTCTAGTTGCTCGTGACAGGTAGGAGTTACTCCACTAGGGCCTGAAGCAGAACTGTTGGGGCCCCTTCTCCTTGCCCCGTCCCCTCCTCTATACTGTATAGGTCCTGGTTAGAGACCTCCTTGGTCAGCTGGGCATCAGGTGGGCAGGATCTCACCACTGTCTCTGGGCTGAGGGGGCACTTTCTCATTATCCAGAGTATGTGCCAAAAGCCTCTTGTTCTGTCCTTGGGGGTTTGGGGAGTCGCTTGCCCCTCATCCATTCTGGTTCACCCATTACTGATTTCACATATTTGATCACCACCTGGGGTGAGTCTCTGGGGCCCATGTCCTTCAAATGGCTCCTCACCTTCCAAACCCTGCAGGTATTTTCTTCTCTTTGAACTCTCCAAAGCTGCTGGTGGTGGGTGTGTGTGAAAAAGCCTGTGCCCGCTCCTGTGCTAACTTCATCACCAATTAAGTAAACCTTGGCATCCTCAGAGGAAAAATTTTATTATAAATTCTTAAAAACATATCTAGAAATATCAGCATGATCATTAGAATACATTATTCAGCCAGTTAAATGTGCTTTTATTAAAAAAAAACATGAAATGAATCTTCATTGTAAGGGCATCTGTTGTTTCTTGTAAGTGATTAGCTGTCACTGAATCATCAATTTTTTATTTTATTGTGTGTCTAGGGCTATTTGTTATAATTAAGGACTATACACGAAGCTAAGCAAACTGGCCTCATTCTGTAAAAGGGACTTCTAATCCTGCTTTGTCTACCAATCCTAAATGTGCTGTATGAGAACTGCCCCCAGAGTGACAAGTGTCAGGATTATGGAACAGGCATGTGAGGGGTGTGTGACTTCAATCCCATCACATCAGGTTCCAGCTCCCCAGGGCCCACCTAAGCAGTCCCCTCCCCAGCCTGGGACTGGCTTCCAGCCTGGCAGCTCATTGTCCTGCTGCTGCCCAGGCCGCCCAGGGGACAGCAGTACCCGTGGGGGGGCTCCCCAGGTTCTGGGCCAGGTAGGAAGCTGGGACTGGAAGGAACAAGGGACAGGAAGATGGCAGCTCCTGAAACTGAGCTGCTTCCCTGAGAGATGCATTCTCAACCTGGGGGCCTCACCTCTTGGGCTCCAGGTGCAGACAGGAGGCGGGGCAGTGTTGGGAGATGGTGAGAGGAGGGGAGGGAAACAGAAGAGGGAGGGGAGGGAATGGAGTTTATCGAGAGGTCACTGTGTAATGAGAGGTATTTATAGATAATAAAGCAAAGAAAATTAAGAGTGAAGATGATAATGAGCTGAGACAAGAGGCTTTATGGTTTTCCCTCTGGCTACATCAAGTGTACTAAGCATAAAAGATGGGAAATAAAAGCAGAGATGGAGTTGTCCCTTTCATAGGAATGCTCTAAAGCCAACACATCGCACAGGTGGATTTGGCCTTGGCCTCACCCTGTGGACCTACAGACTCATTCCTCCCCTTTGCCTAAGGAATCTCCCCCATCCCCCTCCCCAGCACAGGGCCCTTCAGGGAGATGTCCCCCCACTCCATCCACCACCCAGCAGGCCGTTTCTTCCCCATCTTTCAGATGCACCCCAAGGCCCAACCTTGCTGTCTGACTTTGGCAGCTGTTATTTCCCTAGGAATTTTTGTCCTTTGAACACAAGCCAGGATATTCCGTGGCTAACAGTCTCAAGAGAAGCATAGGCCAGTTCTAAAAAGTTTAGGGAATTTGATGCAAGTTTTGGCACTCACAAATTACAATGTTGAGCTGTTTGTGTGTGTGTGTGTGTGTGAACAGCAGGGAAGGAGAATGCATTTTTGCAACTTCAGTGTCCCTATATTCAGGGATATGCTGTTCTGGCACCATTTGTTGAAAAGACTGTCCTTCTATGGAGTTGCTTTTGCACCTCCATCAGAAGCAATCGGACATATGTGTGGGATCTCTTTCTGGAGTCTTTTCTCTGGCCCATTAATCTATGTCTGTCCCTCCACCAATACCACACAATCTTGATTGCTATAGCTAGATGAGGACTGTCTGGAAAGTATCCAGCCATTGTTAATTCAGTAAGAACGGTTTGTACAACATCGATGTAACCTGGCAGCCAAGGAGAGTGGACTGGGACACACGTGTGTGAACCATGACGGCTTCACTGGACTACTCAGTGGAGAGCTACACTCTGTTGAGTGAGCATGTGTACTGTGTGGCCATCACATTCAAAATTACTGAGCAAGTAGAACAACAAATCTGCATCAAATTTTGCATTAGGCTTGATCATTCCTTCGCAGAAACTATTTGGATGATTTAGAAGG
>CAUYRT010072031.1:0-24431 GCA_963574885.1 Lepilemur ruficaudatus
GGCGCATGCCTGTAGTTCCAGCTACTTGGGAGGCTGAGGCAGAAGGATTGCTTGAGCCCAGGAGTGTGAGGTTGCTGTGAGCTAGGCTAATGCCATGGCATTGTAGCCCAGGGAACAGAGTGAGACTCTGTCTCAAATAAAAAAAAAAGACACATAAATCTTAATATTATTATGAAAACAGTCTTCTCTTTATGAACCCTCTGAAAGGGTCTTGGGGACTACTCTTTGAGAACCACTATACAGAGAAAGCAAAAAAAATGGGGCCATAGTAGGAGGAAGACGTGTTTAAAGGAAGCTTTGTGGGGTTTTCTTTTTTTAAGATGGAAGATTTCACATCATGAAAATGAATGGGCTTGGAAAGTGAACTGTTCTGGTAATATTTACTAAAGAATATAATTCAGCTAGCAAGTTTTTCTTACCTTTTTCAAATGGCATAAATGAGATAACCTCATACCACGAAGTGTTTCCTTGTTCCGCTCTTAAACGCAATTTGATTTCTTCATAAATATCCCACTTGGGTGAAGAAAAGCTGCATTTGGTACCGGTGATATATTGACACTCAGGCAATTTTATCCAATTATCCATTCCAGGTCTTTAAAGTTAAAAAGTAAACAAGTGAATGGGCAAATGTATAAATGCAAAAGAATGTCAAATATGTTTTCTATTTACTAATATTATAAACTGAATTTAAGTAGTTATTTCTTCTACTTGAGTTAATGCTCTGTAAACATTTTAGTGAATAGCCTTCCAGTCTTTTTAATCATATAAACCAAGTTATTATTTATAAAATAGAATAATGCAGGCATATAATTAATTTTTAAATACAGTTCTATATATAATTTATGGGTGGTTGCATTAGGATTTCAAGGAAGCAGAGAAATAAATGACCCATAAGGCAAAAGTGGGCCGGACGCGGGGGCTCACGCCTGTAATCCTAGCACTCTGGGAGGCCGAGGCGGGTGGATAGCTCAAGGTCAGGAGTTCCAGACCAGCCTGAGCAAGAGTGAGACCCTGTCTCTACTAAAAATAGAAAGAAATTAACTGGCCAACTAAATATATATATATATAAAAAATTAGCCAGGCATGGTGGCACACGCCTGTAGTCCCAGCTGCTTGGCAGGCTGAGGAAGAAGGACTGTTTGAGCCCAAGAGTTTGAGGTTGCTGTGAGCTAGGCTGATGCCACGGCACTCTAGCCTGGGCAACAGAATGAGACTCTGTCTCAAAAAAAAAAAAAAAAAAAAAAAAGGCAAAAGTGGATTTATTGTTGGCTTTGTTAAAAATAGTTGTGTGACTTTTGGCAAACTATTCTGTGTTTCTGGATCTTATATTCCTTATTGAAAATCTGGGAACTGGATTTGATGATTCAGATTTCAAAATTTTTGTCTATGTCAAGCCCATCAACCTTAAACCCAGCAGAGACGCTGTCTTCTGAGGAGGCATATTTGTCAAGCCTAATTCATTAGCTGACTTATTTATTTTTTATAATACTGTTATCATTTTAAAGATGATTTAAAATAGATATTAGAAGCCAGAAAGGATATTAAAATAATTTTGTTCTGACCCAAATACAAGTCTACCTTATTATTTTCTTTTTATTTTAGCATATTATGGAGGTACAAATGTTTGGGTTATGTGCATTGCCTTTCCTCCCCTTCCCCGCTGGAGTCAGAGCTTCAAGCGTGTCCATCCCCCAGATGGTGCGCATTGCACTCATTATGCTTATTATGTATGTATAGACCCATCCCTTCCCCCCTCCCATCTGCCTGACACCCGATAAATGTTATTCCTATATGTCCACTTAGGTGTTGATTAGTGAAACCAATTTGTTGGTGAGTACATGTGGTGCTTATTTTTCCATTCTTCGGATACTTCACTTGGTAGAATGGGTTCCAGCTCTATCCAGGAGAATACAAGAGGTGCTATATCACCATTGTTTCTTATAGCTGAATAGTACTCCATGGTACACATATGCCACATTTTATTAATCCACTCATGTATTGATGGGCACTTGGGTTGTTTCCATTTCTTTGCAATTGTGAATTGTGCTGCTATAAACATTCGAGTGCAGGTGTCTTTTTTATAGAGTGTCTTTTGTTCTTTTGGGTAGATGCCCAGTAATGGGACTGCTGGATCAAATGTAGTCTACCTTATTTTTCAAAAACGAAACATTTTTTTAGTATTCCCAAAAATATACACTAGCATATGAAACACTTCATTCCTGGCCAGTTAACCTTTCCACTTTACCTATCTGAGGTCTGAAATTGGAGCTGGCTTTAAAAATACCTTAATTTAAACAAACAATCCTGAAAAACTCTTCCGCATAACAATTTATTTTTAAAAATCTAGATACTCTTATAAACAGAAAGCCTTATCAAAAATTTAAAACTTAATATGGTTTCAACCCAAACTCACCTTTCTATTTTTCCTGTTCTAGGAGATACAGATGCATGCACCATTAAAATGGCTTTTCTATATAATGAAGCTATTGCAGTGGTAGCTATTTTTATATTTTCTTAAAAAAAACTCCAAAACTTAAAAAACCGTTTCACATTAGCTTGGAACAGAATACAATTTGAAATATGAATATATAACCAATATAATATTCATTTCATAAAGTCAATTTCGTAATATAACTTCATGCCATCTTTTGTCTTTCACTGAGGTGTTCTAAGCACCCAGAAGAGTGTTTGACATGAAAGATACTCAGTATTTGTTGAATTAAAGAATGCTACACATTACAAACACCATAAAAAATTTTAGATACAACATTGACATTTTAGGTTGCATATGTTCTGCAGGCTCTGGAATCATGACAGTGTATTTATTCCTCTGTGTTTCACTTAATACCACTGGTATATGTCCTATGTTCTGAGAAATATTAAAAAATACTTATCTGCTGCTGATATTAAGCCCACTTCGATTGATCACTTACTCTGTGTCACTCTCCTGAGCATTTTATACGCAATCACAACAACCTTCTGAGTTATTATTGGGGTGTCCTATCCCACCTTGCTGGGGCAGTCATCGTTTAAGCCTGTTATTCCAGCTTATCTACAATTAAGTGCCTCTTTTTACTCTCAAAAGTATCCTGGTTTGAATGATAAATTATATATAGTCGTATCAGTTATCACCTCCATTCAATAAATACAGAAACTAAGACATGGAGAACAATTAGCAGAGGATGGATTTAAATACTAGCAGTCTGGTTCAAGGCCATACTACGTTACAAATGCTACAAACTTGTAATCTGTCATATTTCTGCAAGGTAATTGTCTATAAAGCTAGCAGGACAAAATAAGGAACACACTGAAATACATTTAATGCTAAAGTCAGAATGGAAAAGTAAAAAATTAGGATGAACTGAAGAATTTAGTATAAGCAATAACGTGTGAAGGAACAAGAGTATAAGAGCACTGTGGGTCTTTGTTCTTTATTATAAGGGTAACTTTAAATAAGGGTATCTAATTCCTGCTATACCTAAAACAGTTGTTCATAAGAAAATTTCAAACTAAGGAAAAGAACAAAACTGGTAACAAAACTCAAAATTCAATTTAAAAAAAATCTCTAGAGATAAAAAATTTTAGATTATCCATTCTGAGAAAAGCGGTATGTGTGTATACAGTATGTGTGTGTGTGTGTGTGTGTATATGCATACGCACACAATTACTGAAGGTGTGAGATTAATATTCCAGTTTTTGTTAATCAGAGAACAACAGTGTCATTTTGACTGTAATCAATGTGGTGGGATCCTGGTTCCTGAGGTCCTAACATCCTAACATTCCTTCACTGCCTGCTTGAACACAGCAGATAAGGCCCCAACACCCTACTAGGAGCTAAAGTAGTATACTTCCTGGGCTGTCTTCTCCTCTATATTCATCTAGAACACTCCTGTCTGCCTATCCTCTTGAACTATTAACTAGAAAGTTAGTACTAAGGAGGAGGCATTGGAACTCTAGAAACATTGAGTCTTTGGAAATGCAGGGTCCAATATATTGATGTTTATAAATTATATCTAAAATTAAAATTAAAATGTTTTCCTGTGACAGAGATAACAGGAAAGCCCAAGTAAGGAGGCCCAGTGGCCTATTTCAAGACCTTGGATACGGCTTTTGGGATACTCTCCAATATCTTTAAGTTATGCTCATGGCTGGGCACGGTGGCTCATGTTTGTAATCCTAGCACTTTGGGAGGCTGAGGCAGGAAGGATTGCTTGAGGCCAGCAGTTAGAGACCAGCCTGAACAATATAACAAGATCCTGTTCCTACAAAAAAATAGGAAACTTAGCTGGATGTAGTGGTGTGTGCCTGTGGTCCCAGCTACTCGGGAGGATAAGGCAGGTGGATCTCTTGAGCCCAGGAGTTTGAGGCTGCAGTAAACTATGATGATGCCATTGCACTCTAGCTCAGTCAACAGAGTGAGACCCTATCTCCAAAAAAAAAAAAAAAAAAAAAAAGATATGCTCTAGTTCAGACCCCAATTCCCAATTTATATTTAATGAAGCTGGAACATCCAGAGCAGAGAAGATATGGCTGTGGATTAGAGCTGTCCATTGCCCTCATCCTCAAATCACTTTTGCTTTAACACCCAAAGATGAATTTGACTCTCTATTTAAAGAAATAAAGTTATGAATGTTACGTAAAGTAGACATTTCTAAAAAATGGAAAAACCAAATGCTTCCCAAATCTGAAAAGAATTTATGGTGTTAAAATTATAAAAATCATTCAGGTCATTCTGGCATATCAATAAGCAAGAGTCACATACCTTTGATAATCTGCTGAAAAAGTCATGTTCCCAATAGACTCACTGCTCCTGTTCCACCTTAGGATAAAATTGTCATCTATGATGTCGATTTCTACATTTAGAGAAGAGTTTAGATTTTTTCCACCTATAAAGGCAACGAAAAAAAGATAATTATATGAACACTGTATAGATATTTTTAAAAATGTTATTCTTCCCCTTATGTCCCCGATTAAGGAATGAATATATTCAAATATAATGATAAACATATTTTAAAATCTAAAAAACCTAATGAATGCTTTCAGCACAGGGAGGCTGCTAACTATGTTTCTGCACCTGAGAGAGCTGGAAAAAAGGTTGAGTTTTATCATTTATAAAAAGAGCTGTCATTTATCTGAAAACCAAACTGTCTCTCTGTATAAAAATAGAATTTTTCTTTAGTCTCAGAAGTAATACCAGTGTAAAGGATATGAGGTTCAACAGTTTAACAGCCCCAATTTGGTTTCATACTCTACATTCAGAGACAGAAACAGGTGCTCTTTGACTTACGAGGTGTTACATACCAATAAGCCTATCATAAGAAAAAAATCACAAATGAAAAATGCATTTAATACCCCAATAAATCCACTGTAAAGTCAAAAACTGTTAAATCGAACCATCATAAACTGGAGACCATCTGTACTTCATATACTCTGATAGAGAACCGTACTCTGATAGAGAATCGAACAGATGTGATTTCAAAGGTGACAGCTATTTACAGGAATGGAATATTCACATAACAAAATCAAGACACAGATGTATAAATACTTGTGTCAGCCAAGCCCTTCAGGAACCTAAAGAGATCTTGATTGCCAGACATACCAAGTCTGGACTCTTCTGTTTATTTTTAAGGACTTCCATTTATGTACCTACCTTATTTCTTACTACTACTACTAACACAAATCTTCTACCAGTTAAATTATTTCCTTTCTCACTTTTCTTTTCTGGCCGCTCCAACCTGCAATGCACTCCTCTTCCTCTCTGACCATCCAACTCCTCCCAAGATCCAGCTCAAGTTTGACCCCTATGGAAATAACAATAACTTCCCATTCTTTCCTTCCTCCCTCTAGCCCTGGGCAACCACTATTCTACAGGGTGTTCTGAAGGCCGCCATACAGAGGGAAAATGGGAAATTGTAGCTAAACGTACCTTGATTTACAAAATATTCATTACAAAATTTTTCCTTTGTATGGAGATTTTTGAGACACCCTGTACTTCCTAATTGTATGATTTTGACTGTATTAATTACTTCATAAAAGTGGAATCACACAGTCTTCTTGGGACGGGCTTATTTCACTTAGCATAATTTCTCACAGTTCTTTATGTTGTAGCAAATATCATAATTTCCTTCCTTTTTAAGGCTGAATAATATTCCATTGTATGTACATACCAAATTTTGCTCATTCATTAGTCCATGGACATGTGGGTTGCATCCGTACTTTAGCTATTGTGAATGAAGTTGCTATGAACGTGGATGTCCAAATATCTCTGAGACTCCATTTTCAATTCTTTTGGGTATAAACCCAGAAGTGGAATTGCTAGATCATATGGTAACTCTGTTTAATTTTCTGAGGAACCACTATACCACTTTCCACAGTAGCTATACTCTTTCACATTTCTACCAACAATACACTAGGATTCCAATTTCTCCACATCCTCACCAACACTTATTTTTTCTCATAGTAGCCATTCTAATGGGAGTGAGGTGGTATCACATTATAGTTTTAATTTGCATTTCTCTAATGATTAGCTATGTTGAGCATGTTTTCATACACTTTCTGATCATTTGTATATATTCTTTGGAAAAATGTCTATTCAAGTCCTTTGCCCATTTTTGAATCACGATTTTTTTTTAAAGTGTTGAGTTTTAGGAGTTCTCTATATATTCTGAACATTAATCCCTTATCAGATACATGATTTGCAAATATTTTCTCCCATTCTATGGTTGTCTTTTTATTTTGTTGATAGTATCCTCTATTTCCTTATCTTCTGTTTAGTTGTCCATTTTTGAGAGGGGTCATTGAAGTCTCCAACTTTATTATAGAACTATTCTCCCTTTAATTTTGTTTTAGCTTTACTGTTTTGATAATTCGCCATTAGGAGCATAACTGTTATATCTTCTTGCTGTATCGAACCTTCTATTAATATATAACATCCTTCTGTGTTTCTTATAACCTTTTTTGATTTAAAGTCTATTTTCTCTGATATTAGTACAGACACTCTTGTTATCATATCATTACTATTTGCATGGAATATCTAATCCTTTCACTTTCAATCTGTGTCTTTGGATTGAAAGTGAATTTCCTATAGAGAGAATATAGTTGGACCATATGTTTTTATCTATTTTGCCAATCTGTCTCTTGATTGGAGTTTAATCCATTTAAAGTAATTGCTGGTAATGAGTCACTTATTTCTGTCATTTTGCTACTTTCTATATACCATATAGCTTTTTTATCCCTCATTTGCTGCATTACTATCTTCTTTTGTGTTCAGTTGATTTTTTGTAGTAAAATGTTTGAATTTCTTTTTCATTTCCTCTGTGTATATTCTATAGCTATTTTCTTTGTGGTTACCATGGGTATTACATTCAACACCCTAAAGTTTTAACACTCTAATTTGAATTTATACCAGCTTAACTTCAACAATATCCCAAGATTCTGCTCCTTTACATCTGTACCTGCCCTTTTCAGTTGATGTCCCAGAATTATATCTTTATATTTTGTATGCCCTGAAACATAATTAAATGAATTAGTCTCTTAAATTATGGAGAAAAAATGTGGAATTATGGGCCAATGTTACAATATTAGCTTTTAAACTAATAATTGTTAGTTTTAAATGTATTATTCTCTTAAAGCATGTAGAAACTTCTGTTACAATGATACCAGTTTTTATAATTGCCCATGTATTTACCTGTATTGTGATTTTTATTTCTTCATATGGCTTTGAATTACTGTCCAGTGTCCTTTCACTTCACCTTTCAGAACTCCCTTAAGCAGTTCTTGCAAGGTAGGTCTAGTGGTAATGAACTTCCTCAGCTTTTGTTTAAATGGGAACATCTTAACTTCTCTTCAGTTTTGGAGGATAGTTCTGCTGGATATAAGATTTTTGATTGACAGTTATTTTTTATTTTAGCACTTTGAATATATCAACTCACTGTCTTCTGGTCTCCAAAGTTGCAGATGAGAAATCTGTTGATCATCTTATTAAGGATCTCTTGTATGTGATGAGTTATTTCTCTGTTTTTGGCTTTCAAAAGTTTGATTTTAATACGTCTTGGTGTGGTTGTTTCTGAGCTCATTTTACTTGGAGTTTGTTGATCTGTCCAATGCTGACAGCGAGGCACTGAAGTCCCAACTATTAATGTATTGGAGTCTATCTCTCCCTTTAGATATCATATTTGTTTTATATATATGGGTGCTCCAGTGTTGGGTGCATATATGTTTAGAATTGTTATATCTTCTTGGTGAATTGATTCCTTAATCATTATATAATAACCTTCTTTGTCTTTTTTTACAGTTTTTAACTTAAAGTCTGTTTTATCTGACATAAAGATGACTACTGCTAGCTTTTGGTTCCATTTGCATGGAATAACTTTTTCCATCCCTTTACTTTCAGTCTGTATTTGTCTTTGAAGCTGAAGTGGGTTTCCTGCAGGTAGCATACAGTTGGGCCATTTTTTAAAAAATCCATTCAGCCAGTCTGTATCTTTTAACTGGAATATAATCTATTTACATTCAAGGTTATAATTGATAGATGATGACTTACTCCTGTTACCTTGTTAATTGCTTTCTGGTTATTTTGTATATTCCTTGTTTCTTTCTTCCTCTCTTACTGTTTATCATTGTAGTTTGGTGGTTTTCTGTAGTGGTAAGGTTTGATTCTTTTCTCTTTCCCCTTTGTGTATCTGCTACACCTGTGAGTTTTATATGTTTGCATGTTTTCATGACAGTGACTATTGTTTTCCCCTTTCTGGATACAGAACTCCCTTGAGCATGTCTTTTTTTTTTTTTTTTTTTTTTTTTGAGACAGAGTCTCCCTCTGTTGCCCAGGCTAGAGTGAGTGCCGTGGTGTCAGCCCAGCTCACAGCAACCTCAAACTCCTGGGCTCAAGCAATCCTTCTGCCTCAGCCTCCCGAGTAGCTGGGACTACATGCTCTTGAGCATTTCTTGTAAGGCTAGTCTAGTGGTGATGAATTCCCTCAATTTTTGCTTACCTGGGATTATTTCTCCCTCATTTCTGAAGGATATCTTTACTGGGTATAGTAGTCTTGCCTGACAATTTTCTTTTTTTTCTTTCAGTACTTTGAACATATCATCACATTCTCTTCTAACCTGGAAGGTTTCTGTGGAGAAATCTGCTGTTAGGCTAATGGGGATTCCTTATGTGACTTTATACTTTTTTCTTGCTGTTTTTAGAATTCTCTCTTTGACTTTTGACAACTGACTATAATGTGCCTTGAGGAGGATCTTTTTGGGTTAAATCTATATGGGGACCATTGAGCTTTCAGGATCTAGATGCCCATATCCCTTCCTAGACTTGGGAGGTTTTCAGCTATTATTCATTAAATAGGTTTCTATGCCTTTTACCTTCTCTTCTCTTTCTGTATCTTCCAAAATATTAACATTTGTTTAATGCTTAATGGTGTCCCATAAGTCTTATAGGCCTTCTTTCTTCTTTTTCATTTTTTTCTGTGGGTAATTTATTTTTTAATTTTAATTTTATATTCTATGTTATTATTTTGTTTTATGGACTCTACTGCGGTTTGGAACTCGGTGATTTCAAATGACCTATCTTCAAGTTCAGAGATTCTTTCTTCTGCTTGACCAAGACCTGGTGGTTCCTTCTGTTCTTTAGGTGGCCATCTCACATTTTTTTGCTCACCAGGGTTTTTGTTATTCCTCTGATGCACTCTGGCACTCTCTCTGTTATTTTTGTTAAAATGTAGTTGTTATTAGTTGTTCTGGCTGTCTTTGTGACAGGGAGAAGCCCTAGTGGCTTCCAGTTGGCTATCTTGCTGACATCACTCTCCCAGACCATGTTGTTTTTCGTTTTTTTATTGTTGTAGGCTGTCTCTGTGCCAAAGATCATCCTGAGGTATAAACTTAAAGTCTTTTCTGAGCCTTTCTGGGTATGTGTGGCTGCTTTCTAATTTTCCCCATATATGCAGTTGTTGATTTTCAATGTATTAGTCTTAAATGTTTGGCTTCCAAAAGTGTAAAAAGAGGAACATGAAGTGGGGGAAGGCATGTGACAATGGGGGAAGGTGTAAAAACAATGACTGCCCACTTCTTGGTCTGCACACTTGTGATCAGAAGCAGCAATCAGAGCTCAGATACCTGATATTTGGATGATGGGTTTCTTTTTGCCCACCTGGCTCCTGTAAGTTGTGTGCAGGTTGCTCCAGTAACATGGGCACAGCTGCCAGGCAAGGGCTGGGATATGGGAGATGGGTAGCTGCTACTGTGCTAAGAGCTGAAGTTAACCAAAATTAACTGCAATTTACCATCCAAACCTACCCTTGAAATTACAAGCCTTCAATAGACTCCAGAGTTTCGAAACAGTTACATCAGACAGATTCTGCCAATGCAATTGTTATCTAGGTGGGGAGACAGATTCTTGGTGCTTTCTCCTCTGCCATCTTTTCAGAATCCTCAAAAGACATATTTTCAAAAACTGCTTCTTTGGCCGCGCATCATGGCTCACGCCTGTAATCCTAGCACTCTGGGAGGCCGAGGCAGGAGGATCGCTCAAGGTCAGGAGTTTGAAACCAGCCTGAGCAACAGCGAGACTCCATCTCTACTAAAAACAGAAAGAAATCAGCTGGACAACTAAAAATATATAGAAAAAATTAGCTGGGCCTGGTGGCGCATGCCTGTAGTCCCAGCTACTCGGGAGGCTGAGGCAGAAGAATTGCTTGAGCCCAGGAGTTTGATGTTGCTAGATGCCATGGCACTCTAGCCAGGGCAACAGAGTGAGACTTTGTTTCAAAAATAAGTAAATAAATAAAATAAAATAAATTTCTTAATGCACATCCTCCTGGAATATCAATTTCACGAAAATTCTGAGGAAATTCTTTTTACATCAAAGCAAACATGAGTTTAATGCAAATTTTTCATTAACAAAAGACTTCAAAGAAATCACTGTCGGTTTCAACAGAACCCTAGTATTCACAAACTACATACTATGCTTGTGAAAAAGTGTGAGAAACAGGATATCATGTACCACATAACACATAGATATATCATTTTCTAAGCAAACAGTTAAGTATTTTGAACCAATTAGCAGCCTTGCAGACCTCCTGCACTGCCACGCTGAGATGCTAACCTTGTTTATCTTTGGGTACACACACCTCCTCACTACAAAAGTACCTCTCACTCTTTCCACCTTGTAATTGCCATTCCCTACGCATCCTGGCTGAGTATTAGGAATTGCAGCAAACTAGCCTGGTGGCTCCCTGCCTTCATATTTTTCCTTCATTATTATTTTTTATTAGACCGTAAGAATCCTGAGAGCAGAGAAATTCTTGCAACACTTACCTCATTCCCACGTGGGACTGGGCAACTGTTTACTAAATTGAGGAAATGCGTTTCAGGAACTGCCTTGTTTGTTGTCAAACAGGTGAGCGAAGCTGCTAGATTTTTTTCCAGCAATCAGCAAACTCAAGACCCAAGGCTGTCTCGCATGGGGCGGGGGTGGGGAGCCCGGGGCATGGCCCAAGGACTCTTGGCCGGGAGGATGCCCCCACCCCAAGCCCGGGGACTGGTACACCGGCTCCCACGCAAGCAGCGTGGAGGGATGCTCAACACCACATTCTCCTGCTTGATTTTCGAGCCCAAGTCGGTTTTAATCTAAGCGCCGCAGCTACGGACCTCAAACCCCCACGGCCCAGAGGGCCGGAGGTGTCCCAGAGAGGACTTCTGTCCTCCTTCCCGCCACCTCCCAGCTGTCGAGGCTTCCGACGCCGCGCCGCACCCCTTCCCCGCGTTTCTCACCTGCGGCTGCGGGCAACACCCATGGCGTCCCGGCGACCAGCAACAAGGCTGTCGCGCCCAAGAGGGCGAGCATCGTCCGCGAGCCGCCGCGGGCCCAGCGAGTCACATCCTCAGACGAGTCTAGCGGCTCAGCGGCGAAACAACCCGGCGCTGCCGCGCACGCGCACGCCATCCGCGCACGCGCCGTGCCTGCCGTGCGCGCGCCCTGGGCAGCGGCGCTCCTCCCGGCCTCCTCCCGGCGCCCCCTCCTTCCGGCTAGTGACTGCGCGGGCGCCGCCCGTCCCCTCCTTTCTGGAAGACGGAGCCCAACAGGCCGCCTCGACCGGGGCTGGGACGCGGCGCGGTGCCAGGGCGCCCCCACCGCTTCGGGTGGTGGTTGGGCGGCCTCGGGCCTCGCCCTTTTCCGCCCGCGATGTCTGGTGACCCGGGCGCCGCGGAGCACGGCGTTGGGAATTTCCAGCGGCCCGGGGCCAAAGGAGCCTGAAACACGGAAGCCTCCGAGCGAGCCCGACCGTTTCCCGTGTGGACAGACCTGTGAGCGGCGCAGCGGCTCGGAGCGCTCGTCCCCGCGGCCACCGGGCCCCTTGGCGAGGACCGCGACAGGCCTCTGGGCCCGAGGTGGGCTCCGGAGCCGGAGCTTTGTCAGTAAACCCCGCCCCTCCTCCAGTGGCTGTTTAAATGTACCTAAGAGATGATGTACCTTATGCAAATAGGCAAAATAAACTTTAAAGGGTGAGAGATGAAATAAGCCAGTACTTCGTTTATTATAACGGCTAAACTATTGTGAAAAACATTCAGAATCAAAGCTGTTGGAACTTTATTTTGAGCCTTGCACCAATGTGATTGTGGGACCTGAGTTAGTAACACAGAGCTGTAATCTCGGCAGCTTTAAGTGACCTTTGATTACACAATAGTCTTTTTTCCTTATCTGAGTTGTTTTGCAAAACGTAAAAAACTAAAGGGTGCCAGGAAAAAAGGTCCCTTCCCTCTTAAATGTTGATTCTCATGGATTAACTTCCCTCTTCTCTTATACAAAGACTTCACGGCTATCACGTTGTCTAAGATGGAATGTTAAGTATGCCTTTTCTGAAAAAGCAAAGCACACTGTACCTAATCAAATTGATGTAACTCATAAACCAGCCTTGTATGGGAAACATAATCCTGCTAAACTTGTTTCTGACTATATAAGTAAGACCTTACGTTTTCAGCTTTGAAGCACTGATCCCATTTCTTTGGAGTCTGTGTTTCTTTGAAGGCCATGCTCAGCTTTGTGCTTGAACAAATTCTTTTAAACTGGATTCTGGTCCTTTTGATCTTTTCAGGTTGACACTGTTAATTAGCAATTATATGGTAAAGTGAATATTTATAAAGAACATGATTGAATATGTCTATTTAAAAATATCTTTGAGGTATAATTTATATATCATGAAATTCACCCATTTTAAGGGAACAATGAGTTTTAGTAAATTTATCTAGTTGTTAGGCCTCATTTTTAAAACGTTGAATTATCATTTTATGATTCAACAATTCGGGGGTTTGATCCTGAGTGTGTCAGTACTTTGTTTTAATGATGTCATACCTGGAAAAATGCCCCACGAAGGTAAGTGGATCCAAATGGAAGAAGAAAATCCCTGATTGCACTTACTAAGTCATACTCATCTTAAAAGCCCTTCCAATGACTCTTTGCATGTTTTTATTAAAATTTCCTTTTCCCACTGTCCAAAAGTTACTCTTGCAAACTAGTTGTAATAGGATGCATTTTTATATTTAGAATGGTGAGCTCAAAATGACTGAAGCATTTTATTTGAAAGGTTTTTAAACACATTGGCAATTTTCCCCCAGTTTCTTTAGTGGGTAGCTAGAGTATTTATAGATGCACACAGCATTTTTTTGGGCAAAAAAAAAATTAAACCAAACGGAAATACTTCCAAATGTATTTAAAAAGCAAGAATTTCTTTGACCTTTTCTTTTTCACTAAAAGGCAGTTTTGAGGGATTTAGTGGTTTGGTTTGTTTTTCAATGTTTGCTACATAAACATGCTTATGTGAGCCACTTGTTTTTGAACTCCTGACCTTCAACGGTCCACCTGCCTCAGCCTCCCAGAGTGCTAGGATTACAGGCGTGAGCCACTGCACCCGGCCCTAATGAACCACTTGTTAAAGAAAAGATCAGTAAATATCTGCCAAAAAATACATAATTCATCTTTAAGTTGACAGTACGGTATTTGCATGGTACAAAAGATTTTCATGATCTTTCCTCATCTTAATGTAACATATTGTAAAGATAGAATTGTATTTTAATAAAATTGAATGGTATTTCAATGAAATTTACCACAGGTGTGACATCCTGTGGCAAGCACTTTGTGCACTTTCATTTCAACTTATTTGCTATAATAATTATCTGTGAATGAGACATGAATTAATTTACCATGTGGTGCTAGCTCTGTAACTTTAACTCAGAACCTCCTTTCCCCCTTTATTCCAACCAAAATGATCCATCAGAGGCTATGCTTGCAGTTTTTCTATACACCATTTTTGTTTTGAAATAATTTCAAATTTATAGAAAAGTTGCAAGAATTGTAAGAGAACTCCTGCATACCCTTTGCCCAGATTCACCAAATTGTTAATATTTTGCCACATTTGCTGCACTGTTATTTTAAATACATATACAAACTCATGTATATATTTGTAATTTATTTTCCTGAACAACTTTAGCTTTCTTTAATCTGGAGCAGTTCCCTGACCGTTGTCTTTCATGTCATGGACTTTTTTTGTTTTTTGTTTGCAGATTTATAGGCCAACTATTTTATAGAATGCTTCTCAATTTGGGCTTGTCTGATGGTTTCTCCTGATTAGATTCAGATTATGCATATCTGGCTATGATACTATTGATACATAATGTGGTGTCCTCAGATATCCCATCTGTAGGCATATTAAATTTGTTAGCTGCTCGTTGGTGACGTTAATTTTGATAATATATGAAGATGTTATCCGGTCTCTGTATAGTTTCTATTTGCCTCTTGCAGCTAATCTGTGGGAAGATACTCTGAGATCCTGCAAATACCCTATTCTTCATCAGACTCTTTCTTCTAGAATTACCATCCATTGTGATCCTTGCCTGAACCGTCTACTGTGATGGTTGTGAAATGGTCACTTTTCAACCTTGCCTCTCCTGCTGTCAGTATTAGATGACATATTTTAAGAACGAGGTTTTCTTTCTTTCCGTTTATTATCTGTATGATCTCATAGATTCTTATTTCATTGGTTATAGTTCATTGCTGTCCTTATTTATTTAAAAAGTTTTTAAAGACTCCATTTTTAGAGCAGTTTTAGGTTTACAGAAAAACTGAACAGAAAATACAGAGAGTTCTTATATATCACCTCATCCCAACCTCCCTCGTGGTTTACCCTGTTGTTAGCATCTTGAATTGGTGACTACGTTTCTTACAATTGATGAACCTATATTGATACATTATTATTAACTAAAGTCCACAATTTACATTAGGGTTCACTCTTGGTGTACATTCTGTGGGTTTTTACAAGTGTATAATGTCATGTATCCACCATTACAGCATCCTACGGAGGAGTTTCACTGCCCTAAATATGCCCTGTGCTCTACCAATTCATCCTCCTTATTTATTTTAACGCTAAAATTGTCCCAGATTTGGTCAGTGGTAGCCACCTCAAGCTGACTCCTTTTCCTTTTGATAGGACCCTATCATTTTTTTAAGCACTTCTTTACTTTCAAGATATTTTGGGCTTGTCTTATGCTTTTTCTACCCAACCCTAAAATCAGCCATTTCTCCAAGGGGCCCTGGTTTCTTTGAGTGGGGAATGGTATCTAAAAACCAAGATCTGTGCACTAAAACTTTTTGTTCTAATTAAGGAAGTAAATTACTGTTGAGTGCATATTTTGTCTTTCCCCTTATGGCTAACAAAGAAAAAGTAGTTCCTTAAGTTTTTCACTTGTGAAAAGGACATGTTAGAAACATCTGTGCTTTAGGGCAGGTTGCAAAGTTCGCACACTGTGAAATTTAACTCTTCAAATCTTCAGCCATATTTCCTGTATGTTTTCCAATACTATTGCTGGCTAAGGAATATGTTTTAGTTTATTATCACATTGTGGCAAGAAGAACAAGTGGCATGTAACTTTTTTGTCTTTGCTATTAAGAACCTCTGGGTCGGGCATGCAGTGGCTCAGCCTGTAATCGTAGCACTTTGGGAGGCCAGGAGTTCAAGACCAGCCTGAGCAACATAGCAAGACTCTGTCTCTACCGAAAAAAAAAAAGAAAAGAAAAATTAGCCAGGCGTGGTGGTGCATGCCTGTAGTCCCAGGTACTAGGGAGGCTAAGGCAGAAGGATCACTTAAGCGCAGGAGTTTGAGGCTGCAGTGAGCTATGATGATGCTACTGTACTCTAGCCCTAGCAACGGAGCGACACCCTGTCTCAAAAAAACAAAACCAAACGCTCAAAAGCAGTTTCTAAATATTGTCACCAATTGTGAAATTTTGTAAAGAACCAGAGTGAATGAGTATCATGTGAGTTTAAACACTTGAAAAGAAATTGTAGAGGCTTGCTCTTCTGGAAAATGTCTTCCTAAAGTGATGGCTTCATACTGTGGTTAGCTAATATGTCAAGGCTCAATATAATTTAGGGGGAGGTGAACAGTTAATGACAATGGGTATGAATGCATTTCACAAATAGTCTTTCTGATGATTTTTTAAAAACTGACTTCTTGAAGATTCTGGTTGGGTTGTCATTGTTTTTACTAATATATTGTAATGTGTTCATACCAGCAATAGGAGGTAGGTCAGTTTGCCATTCACTTGTGTACTAATTGTTATCTTTAATTTCCAATTTACTTACAAGAATCTTGTCACATCCATTTTGTGTTAGTTTAGTTAAAACTAGCTAACGTAATCTGTAAATACACATCAGGCCAAATAAATGGCTAAACTTAGTGATCAACTCCAAAAGTGAACAAATGGAAGCATCACTCCACATTTCCACCTTGTGGGTTTCCCACTCTGCTCCCAGGTATGTCACACGTCACTGAATGTAAGGTGATCCTCTGACATTTGGACTAATGCAGGTGCTAGCGCTATGTTATGTATCAAGTAGTAAAGCCTAATTTATTTCTTATTAAAGAATGCAAATAGAATTTCATTGCATCTTGGAAGACCCTTTATTCCAACATAAACCATTAGGGAGGGTGCACCCCAGGTTAGAAACCATTGCTCTAAGAACATTTTAGAAGAATGAATTCACTTTTTTCTGGGCAGAGAGGTTGGCAGAGGAAAGTGCAGAGTCACCAGCTGAGCAGCCGCCCAGGGGAACAGACTTTTAGGGTGTACAAACACTAGCTCCAGGATGCTCAGGGAAGAATCTGAGCAGTTCTCTGGAATTTCCTGGAATTGCCTTTCTCCTTGGTGCTGTATTATCCTTTTCCTTTCCTCATTCCATAGACAGGCAACTAAGTAAAAAATAACAATGAAGCAAACAGTAGGGACACTCAACAAGTTTGGTGGTGAGGGGCAGGGATTGCAGCAGGTGACCTGGAGTAAGAGGTGTTTAAGGGGAGGTAGCATGCAAGTAGGAAATAGTCAGGGCAGGAAGGGAGTACAGTGTTCCATGCAAAGGAAACAGCATATTTGAAAGTTAGTGTTCAGTGTAGCTTGAGGGCAGATTGAGACTGGCTGCATACTCAATGCATATGGGGAAAGAAAGATGTCTGTTTTTAAATGATAACAAGAGGACAGCCACACCCCTTCCCAACTGGTAACTAGGTATCTCCCAAACAGACACTGGGCCTACTGGCTAAGTGTGTGAGTTCTGAAGTTGACTTGACCTAAATTAGTATCTCAGCTCCATCACTGTGGGACCTTAGGCACATTATTTAATCTTGTTTCCTTATGGGGACCATAACAATATGCATGTCACAGTGGTGTGATGCATAAATTAATTAATAATGTAAAGAGCTTAGTCTAGTATCTGGCACATGGTGTTCAATAAATTCTGGCTGTTTTCTTCCTGAGCATTGTGGTTATTGGGTTATTGTTTTCTCTACTTCAGAAGGGCTCAGGGGGAGGTATAGTTTAGTCAGAGAAAACCCGAAGGATCACGTAACCCCAGTGATCAAAACTTCATAGTGTCCAGCCTCCATTGAGCTGAAATTAAAAATCTTGTGCACTCACCTCAGATCTCTACTCCACCACTTCTCATTTTCAACAGATGTTCTTCCACTAAAATCCTACTTTCTTAGAAAATATAAGCAATTAACAGATGAGGTCTCAGCTTTCCACCACCAAAACCTCTAACCCAGCTGCACTTGCATCTATGCTTTCTTTCCTTCTGTTGTTGGGAAGACGTCTTTGAGTTGAATGATAATCTCTCTATCTGGTTCTGTAAGCAACCCCTTTGTAGGGCTGGATTTCCATGGATTATTTTCCCTTCTCTCTTGACTTCATCTTCTCCCTTTGGTTCTTTCTCCTCAACAGTTAAACATTCTCAAGTCTCCCAACTTAAAAAGGCATATCCTCAGTTCCCTCCAGAAGCTATGCTTTCTGTTATTACTCATCACCAAATTTAGTGACATTTCTCCACAGCTATTTTGTTTTCTCTCTTCCCATTTATTCCTAAGCCCACTAAGTCTGGCTTTCTGTCCCTGTCATTGAGCTTACTCCATTCTCACCAAGATCATCAGCTAATTTCTGGTATTCAGACCTACTAGACTCTTTATACCCTTTATCTTAGCTTGACTTCCCAATAGCATTTGGAATCTATCATTCCCTGTGCCCTCTCTCAGGGTCTCCTGATTCCATACTCATTTACGGTTCCGTCTGTCTCTCTGGCCATTCCCCCCAGTCTCCAGTGCCTGTGACTGGTGTCTCTTATTGTTTTGTCATAGCTCCCCTTCTCTTCTTGTTTTAAGTGATCTCCCCTAGTGGCCTCTTCTTCTTCTATGAGTTCATTGACTGTCATTTATGCTGATTGCTCCCAAACTGGTCTTCAGCCTAGATTTCTCTCCTTATCTCCAGGTTTTAAATCCACTAACACTGTGGTCCCAAACCTCCAGGCCACCGGTACCAGTCAGTGGCCTGTTAGGAACCGGGCCACACAGCAGGAGGTGAGCAGCCCGTCAGCAAGCAAAGCTGCATCTGTATTTACAGCTGCTCGCCATCAATGACATCACCACATAAGCTCCGCCTCCTGTCAGATCAGCAGCGGCATTAGATTCTCATAGGAGAGAGAACCCTACTGTAAACTGCGCATGCAAGGGATCTAGGTTGTGCGCTCCTTGTAAGAATCTAATGCCTGATGATCTGGGGTGGAGCTGAGGTGGTGATACTAGCACTGGGGAGCGGCTGCAAATACAGATTATCATTAATGGAGAGGTTCGACTGCACAATAAATGTAATGTGCTTGAATCATCCTGAAACCATCCCTCCCTCCCTCCACCCCTGGTCAGTGGAAAAATTGTCTTCCACAAAACTGATCCCTGGTGCCAGAAAGTTTGGGGACCGCTGTACTAACATATTGGAAATGGGAGGAGGGGCTTTTATTCTCCAGTTATTCTGCTCCCCATCTGAGAAATCTAGCTCCAGGCCACAATCTTGTGTGGGATCTTGAGGCTTGCTTTTGTCAGATAGGACCAGAGAAGTACTTAATGTAGAGCCAAATTTGCCCCACGATTGAGATAATATCCTCCTGAGTACTCTATCTGATGCTCCATGAATGGTGTGGTTTTCCACTCTGGTGGGGAAAATATTTTCGGCTCTGTATAAAGCCTAGGGATTGATTCATTTGCTTTTATGGGGTGGTTGTTTCCCTGGTCTCAAGTTTCCTTACAACATATGCTCTGATTGGTATTGAGCTGAATACTTGATAGGGACCCCTTGCAGCCCTCTGGGGCTTTCTTTCTGTTTGCAGCTCTGTCCTCTCCGGTACTTCTGCCCTATGAAATCTAGCTGCCTCTGCATGCTTGGACTCCTAGCTCTGTTTCCTCAACCCACAGGGATCTGGTTCCTCCTGTCTATGTTGAGGCCTGAAAATTCTCTCCAAAAAGTCAAAAGGTCTCTCCTGGGCAATCATAGAGCTCATCTCATTTGTTTCTCTCCTTTCAGAGACCACTGTCCTGAGCTTCTCTTTGTCTAATATCTAAAAATGTATGTTTAAAGTATTTTATGCTTTTTTTTTTTTGGTTTATTGGTAGTTTAAGGCAAGTGAGTAAATCTCCCATCCTTGTACTATGTTTTAAATACTTCCCTCCATTTTACATTATGAGCATGCAGGTCAAAAGTTTTTCTTGTTTGTTTGTTTTTCTTTAGCTCACAAAACACTTAAAACAATTCTTGAGCATTATAATGATGTCTGGTTTGGTAGTATAAGTTGTTGCTGGGCTGTGGGTAATAAAAGGTTATGAACCCACAATAGTAGGTTCTTCTGATTTCTCAGTGCAACTGCTGAGACCATAGAATTGTGAGTGTGAGTCATAAAGAAACAGTGAAGAGCCATGGGTACCCACTTGTTTCTATCTAATTTTCATCATTTGTAAAATTTATTTGCTACTTCAGGAATAAGCCAAAATAAAACACCACACTAAGCAGGGACTGAGTCCTTGTTGCCAATCCTAGGACCTGAACCAGATGTTGACATCTGGCCTTGCATATACTGAAACCACTGGTGATGCATCCATGACCCTTTGGACCTTCTTTACATGTCCGTGGACATCAGCCTATGTCTTCCAGTGGCAAACACCTGCACTTTTGTTAGATGCAAGCCAGAAGCTCTTGGGAACTAATGTTCCCCTGGGGACAGCCATTAAGCAATGACTGATGGATGTAGGCATCGAAATCCCCCAGCTCCCTCCTCCCTTGGCCAGGATGATTCTGAGCTACGTATTCTACACCATTTGTTGAGCTCTTCCATAGGATTAAGATTTATTCACCTGCTTTGAGAAATGGCTTATTGAAAGGCCTTCCTTGTGTCATCTCCTCTGTATTCTGGTGCTGTGCCTGCACCTCCCAGTAAAACTACATGCTCTCAATCTTCATCTTAAGATCTCCTTCTGCAGGGAATCCCATTAAGATAGGTGGTAATGTGAGCACAAAGTGACACCCCTTCCCATTATCTCCTCATATAAAAAGCCCTATTCTGCTTTCTCAGAAGGTCATTCTTTGGGAGGCTGAGGCAGGAGGACTGCTTGAGACCAGGAGTTCAATACCAGCCTGAGCAACATAGAAAGACCCTGTCTCTACAAAAATTTTTTTAAAAAGTTAGCCAGGCATGGTGGCATGTGCCTGTAGTTCCAGCTACTTGGGAGGCTGAGGTGGGAGGATCACTTAAGCCCAGGTGTTGGAGGCTGCAGTGAGCCATGATTGCACCCCTGCTCTCCTGGCTGGGCCACAGAGCTATACCCTGTCTCTAAAAAAAAAAAAAAAAACAGAAAAAGAAAGTTCAGTAACAGAGTCTGAGAGTCTGGTAAGAGGGGCAAATTTTCATTCCCATACTTTCTATAATGTGTTTTTTTATCCTGTCCAGCATGTGGGCAGAATCTGGACATCCAGGATGTGGCCGATTTGTCTCTAAGACTGTTAAACCACAATCCTGCAAGAGCAGTTAGAATGCAGGTTCCAGCTGTCATAAGAACCTCTTCAGCTGATGTTGGGGTTTCATATCTGTTTATCTCTACCACAGTAGGGTACTTTTCTGCTCCTGCAAAAATAGAAAGCCACAATAATATAGAAACCTGCAAGTTTTGCACTCAGTTAACAACTTATGCGTCCTTTAAGACAGTGGCTCTCCAATGTCAGCGTGCACCAGGGTCACCGAACACCTGTTTTAACACAGGTTAAAGTACACACCTCACCCCCAGAGTTTCTGAACCAGCAGGTCTGGAGTGGGACTGGAGAATTCGCATTTCTGTTTCCAGGTGATCCTGAAATTGCTTGTCTAGGGAACACATTTTGAGACCCATTGATTTAAAGAATTTTGACATTCTTCTCACCCATAGCTTAGATGATTATATCTTTTACAGTCTCTGTTCCTTTTATGGAGTCTTCTAGTACAATGTACTCTATACAGTTTTCTAAGTGACTATATTGTATTTAGTGGGCTCTCAACATTTCTTATTAGAGATGGTAGGATATTTAGAATTTTCTACTTATATAGATGTCCTCACCAGCAGTTGTCCACTTTAGCAGCTCTTTGACCTAGTAATGAAATATTAAGTTACTTCTTTTAATTTTAAAAACAATTACCAATCTCATTTTTTTCAGATACAACACTTAATTAGTATATTCAAAGATATTGCAAATACAGTGCCATTTCTATCAAAAGTTGTGAAGTTTAGAATCTTGCAGGACACTTTTACATGCATAAAATGATTCACTTTCAGGAAAAAGCTCCCATCTCTCCTTTACTCTGATGCATTGGCATCATGTTTTCCTGCACGAAAAACGAAATTCCCTGAGGGATTTGTGCATTGAAGCGTTTCTGAGAAGTGGGATAATTGATGTCAGAGTGCCGTGAAGAAAGGAAGAGGAGGTCTTGGCACCTCTGTGTACATAATTTCTGGGAATCTGAAAGATGACAAATCCTGGAATACAAGGCAGTCATGAGTGAAAGGGACACAGACAAATCTGAACTCTGCACCTGAGTTTGCTGCTAATTTACTGGATGGCCCTGAGCATTCATTCATTCATTCACACAAATAGATCTTGAACTCCTATTAAGCGCCAGGCACAGTTCTAGAGGCTGGGCATCCAGAAGAGCGCAAGACACACAAAGTCTCTGCTCTCCTGGAGCCTACAATCTAGTGTGGACTCACTAAAAAAAATAAGGAGGTTATACTTTGGAAAAAAGAGAGCTTTATTTTTTGTAAGGGTCTTTTTACAGCTTGCACTGACCGGTCTGGCAAGTTGGGAGACACGGCTCTCAGACACAAGCCGGGAACACGTGCTTCAAAGGAGAGACAAGCGGAACAGGATTTTATCCTGGGCGCGGTGGCTAAACATCCATATTTAACGAGTTATAGGAGTCATGACTATTTAAGAAGAGAGAAATCATGCACTTGTGTAATCGTGCTTTCTACCTCCCATCCCGTCATGCTGGGAACTCAGTGTTGAGGTGTTTCTGGGGTCCCCTTGGCTGAAAGGGGTCCATTCAGTTGGCAGATGGCTTAGGATTTCATTTTTAGTTCACAGGACAAATAGAAATGTGTGAGCAAATAAATATTTGTTGAATTGAATTGAAATAAATCATATGATGTCAAGTAATGATACCTGCTGTGAAGAAGAAGGAGGCAGGTCAAGGGACAGTGAGAGAGAAGATCTCTCTAAGGAGGAGAGCCTGGAGCAGACATGCACTGACGTGTGGAGAGGGCAGTGTAAGTAGTGGGCATTCCAGGCGGAGGGAAGAGCAAATGCAAATGCTCTGAGACAGATGCATCTCTGGCATATCCCAGGCTGTTCCAGGAAAGGGCCAAATATGCAAAGCGGCCTCCAAATGCTGACGGATCTGAGAAATCAAAGAACAGAGTCGACAGATCCACTTTGTTGGTAAAGGGTGTTTTACTGGGGACCTTACAGACGGAAATGTGGTCTTGAGTGGCAGCAAGAAGGGTAGATGTCAGCACTGTTACTCCCCAGACCCAGGGTTTACATACCATAGGGAAAGGGGGTGCCATAGGGAAAGGGTGTAGGCAGGTGCTGTTGGAGGGAGGGGAAACTTCCCTTTCCCCTGAATATTTGCTGAAAGATCAACTCACAATTAAGGAAGATTAGTAAGAGAGGCTGGGTGTGGTGGCTCATGCCTGTAATCCTAGCACTTCCGGAGGCCAAGGCAGGAGGATCGCTCAAGGTCAGCAGTTTGAAACCAGCCTGAGCAAGAGTGAGACCCCCGTCTCTACTAAAAATAGAAAGAAATTAATTGGCCAACTAAGAATACGTAGGAAAAATTAGCCGGGCATGGTGGCGCATGCCTGTAGTCCCAGCTACTCTGGAGGCTGAGGCAGAAGGATTGCTTGAGCCCAGGAGTTGGAGGTTGCTGTGAGCTAGGCTGACGCCATGGCAGTCTAGCCTGGGCAAGAGAGTGAAACTCTGTCTCAAAAAAAAAAAACAACAGAAAAGAAAAAGAGGTTTATTTACCATGGGCAAGGGAGAATCACAGAGTGATTCCTCAATATTCCAACGGGGTCCAGAAATTTATGTACTCTCCTTTGGCGGGGGCTGGGGGGATGGGTGGGAGGGTGGGGGGGCAGGGAATGAGGAATATAGGTAATTCTGTGTAGGGACAATAAATAGTTTCCAGGGAGGATGAATGGATGGGGGAAACAGATTGATTTGTAAATGGTTCTCTTTGCAAATTAAATTAACCTGAGAGACAGGTATTTAAAATGATCTGGTTGCATTCTTTTTTTTTTTTTTGAGACAGAGTCTCACTCTGCTGCCCGGGTTAGAGTGAGTGCCATGGCGTCAGCCTAGCTCACAGCAACCTCAACCTCCTGGGCTCAAGCAATCCTACTGCCTCAGCCTCCCGAGTAGCTGGGACTACAGGCATGTGCCACCATGCCCGGCTAATTTTTTCTATATATTTTTAGTTGTCCAATTAATTTCTTTCTATTTTTAGTAGAGACGGGGTCTCGCTCTTGCTCAGGCTGGTTTC
>CAUYRT010072032.1:0-16201 GCA_963574885.1 Lepilemur ruficaudatus
CTGACTGATTAACACTACGGTGCTCAAATGGTGGTGGTGTCCACCAGGGATTCAGGGGCAGGGCGGGTAGACCCACATCTGAGGGATGTGGTGAGCACCGTGGAGGGGAGGGGCATGGCTGAAATGTAGTTGGGGATGGGAATTAGGGGTCTCAGTAGGGGGAAGGAAATCCTCTAAAACTGATTTATGTGAATAGCTGTACAACTTGGTAAATTTACTAATAACCATTTAATTGTACACTTAAAATGGAGTAAAGGAATGATATGTAAATTATACTTCAATAAAGGAAAAAAAAGTTAGCATACTTTAAGAGAGTGAAGATCAACAATGAATGGATAAAGAAAATGTAGTATATAGACCCAGTGGAATATTACTCAGCCATGAAAAAGAAGGAAATCTCTGTCTCTCTGGTTATCAGTAAAAAAGAAAAAGAATGAAATCCTGTCATCTGTGATGGAATTTTAAGGTCATTTTGTTAAGTGAAATAAGCCAGGCACAGACAGACAAATATTGTATGTTCTCACTCATATGTGGGAGCTAAAAAAGTTGATCCTATGGAGACAGAGAGTAGAACGGTAAATACCAGGGGCAGGGAAGGGTGTCGGGGGCGGGTGGGTTGAGAGAGGCTGGTTGATGGGTACAGACATACAGCTAGACAGAAGGAATAAGTTCTAATGTTTGATAGCAGAGTGGGATGACTATACTTAACAAGAATGTATTGTGTATTTCAAAATAGCTAGAAGAGAGGACTCGAAATGTTCCTGACACATAGAAATGGTAAATACTTGAGGTGACAGATACCCCAAATACCCAGACTTGATCATTACACATGCTATGCATGTAACACAATATCACATGTACCCCATAAATATGTACAAATATTATGCACCAATAAAAACCAAGGTGGAGAATGAGTTTTCCATTTAACAGAGTTTTAATAAAATTATGAAAGAAATTAGGACTCAAACAGATAAGCTTCCATTATTTGAATATTTTCCTGTGTAGAATATTTTCCTTCTTAAAAATGCTGAACAAATAAAATACTGCCAAGACCAGATACTTGAGAAATCTTTCTCCCAATTTTCACCTATTTCATCTCACTCCTCGTTCTTCGTTATTGTCTTGTTCACTGTTCACGTTCTGACGACAGTGCTCTAGAGATAAACAGGTAATTAAAAGTCTGACTTCTCCGCTTCATCTATTTGGCAGATTTTTTTCCTCCACACCTAATTAAGCCTTAAGATTTTCCATTATCTCTTTTTATTCCCTGTAGCTTTGAAGAAAGTTTTATTGCTCTCTCTGAGTTCTTTTTATTTTCCAAAGTAGAAGCCCATGGTTTTCAAAAACCACGTTGCCCTAATCCGCCGTGTGTTGGTGATCGTGGAGTTCATCTTGGAAAAGGAAATCTTGCCAGGTTCTTGGGGAAAAGCCTCACAAAACTACAGAGTGAGTAATGCCCACTCTCTGTTTTTGGTGCCTCTTCCTTTCCTATTGCTCTCATGTACTAATTTCTTGGTTTCTACTTATTAAAAAATTTTAATAGATTTAAGGGGGTACAAGTGGTTTTTCGATACATGGGTGATTGTACAGTGATGAAGTCAGGGCTTTTAGTGTACCCGCCACCCAAATAGTATCTATGATAATCTTTGACTCCTCACCCCCCTTCCACCCTCCCCACTTGTGAATCTCCAAAGTCCATCATAACTGCTCTGTGTGACCCTGCATGCTTGTCACTTAGCTCCCCTTGTGAGTGAGAACATGTGTTATTTGTTTTTCTGTTCCTGAGATACTCCACTTAGGATTATGGCTTCTAGTTCCACTCAGGTTGCTACAAAAGACATTATTTCTTTCCTTTTTATGGCCGAATATGCACAGGCATTTACTTGCTCGGTGGTATCT
Organism: Lepilemur ruficaudatus; assembly: GCA_963574885.1. Lineage (NCBI taxonomy): Eukaryota > Metazoa > Chordata > Mammalia > Primates > Lepilemuridae > Lepilemur > Lepilemur ruficaudatus. The sequence continues at coordinate 1,900 of CAUYRT010072032.1, forward strand.
TAACCCATTACTTCTAAGTGACTTCTTTGGGTAATATTTTAACACCTCGTGCATTTTGGGGGATAATAGTTTATGTGAGCTAGTTTGAAAGGACCTGCTAAAACTTATTGTGGAAATGAAGAGATTTTTCAACATTTAACTAATTTATCTCTCCTCCCTCTGTGTGTGGGGGTCAGGGGAGGAAGGATTCTTGCCCCAAGCCTGTTACTTACCTAAAGTAAATGTCTTTGTTTTACTGCCTATAATATGATGTCAATTTAATAAAGTCAGTAATAATGAAGAGGATTAAATGTATCAAAAGCTCATTTGGTGTCAGATCTTGTGGTTAATGGTGCACATATACTGTCTTCGTTAATCTTCCCCACAGTTCTGTGAGGTAGGTACAGAATTCCAGGCAGCCTGTAGCTAATAAATTGGTGGCATTTCCAAGGTATGTTTGCAAATTAGTTGTTTTAAATATGAAAGATATCTTCATATCTTTCGTATTCTCGTAGAAGCAATGTGGGTATGTCTCTAGGCTGGGCTGGGCTGCCGAAGTCTGTTCAATTTATAGCTAACGTGCGTAACTGAATGCCTCTGCGGGCAGGGTCACCCACAGAGAATGTTGGCTGGGATGCGAAGGACCCACCTTCTTCCTGGGCACCTAACTCTCATACCAGGGACTTGACCTTATTTTCAGGTTCTGCCCAATGGACAGATCGACAATGGGAATGAAACCTCTCCAGATTCAAGTCACCTATATTAGTTATGGGTAAACTTAGCTGCTATAACAAAAGAGATCCTGAAATAGAGTGGCTTAAGGAAAATACTTTATTTCTCTGTTAAGCAAGGGATCCAAGGTGAGCTTTCCAGTTTGCCAGCTCAACCCTGTCCCATGAAGTTATCCAAAGACTTGGGCTCCATCAATCCCTAGACGATGGTCCCTATCTCTGTGCAGCCCAATATCTGTGTGCCAGCTTGTAGAAAGAGCAAAGAGAGGAATGACATGGCAGCAAGTCTCCTTGAAGCAGGTGAAGCAGAAGAATAACCTGCTCCTATTATATTGGGGAGTACTTAGTAAGATGGCCACACTTTGTCACAAAGGGGACCGAGAAAGGTAGTCCTTACCTGGCAACCATGCTGCATCCTAACGTTCATTACTATGAAGGAGATGGAGAGTGCATGGGATGACAACCAGCAGTCCCTGCCACACTGTAGCGGTGGCTCCTTTGTCTACACAGTGATTCCAGCAGGATGGACTTTGGTGAGCGTGGCCGGAGAGATGTGGGTGGGACGTGGGGACAGTGGCTAAAGGGTCAGGTTTGAGGAGCATGGGATGTTGAGCTCTGCTATGGAACTTTCCAGGGGGCTTCTCCCAGGCTTTCATCCCCATCACGCCCTCCCTGCCTTTCTTTCTCCTTAGGAGGCTGAGGGCAAGGCTGGGTTCATGGGCAGGTGACAGGGCCCTGCTGTTAGATGGCTTCTGCACTTGGTTTCATGCTCTGCCATCGCCACCTTGAAATCCTTTAGTGCCTGTATCCTTAGACTTGTGTTTTATAGGCAAGTATGATGGGATAACAGCGTGCGTGTGAGCAGCGCGGATGAGCTAGGTGGTAGCGTGTTCATGGCAGGCACGTGCAAACAAGCCAGCAGGCAGCGTGGGTGCGGAGTGATTGGCCTGGCTGCCCAAAGCACACACTCGTGCCTCAGAACTGTCTGGGACTCCACAGGGCCCCAAGGTGGCCAGGCCGGGACCTGATCCCAAACAGGCAACCGCAGAAGCAGCAAGGATGGCAGCAGTGGCCAAGGACAAGGGGGGAAGGAGGAGTTCCATGTGGACCAGTGCTGCTGCCCTTGGGAGCCTGGCCTGGCCATTTGTCCCCAGAGTCCATCCTTGTGGCACCTAGACAACAATTCACTCTCTAGCCTCAAACTTGGGACAGAAACTGCTGGCTCTCAGGAAGTAGACGTTGCGAGTAAATTATTACAAAATAAAAGCACACACATGAACATTGCACTAAAGCATTTATCAAGGAGTTAAGGAGTTCTTTGAATATTTTAGAACCTTTGGGTTTGAATACTGAAATATTAAGAAATCAATATCCATGGTCTTAGTAATAGAAATTACATTTAAACTTCTCAATGGAAAAGAATACTGTTTTCATGTGAACTTCAGTTGGATAAATAACAAGATAATGCAAAATGAAAAGTTTTAAAAAATTCACAATACTGCTATAGAATATATAAACAGGCATTTAAAGTTACACATAAGTCAAGAAGCTACTTTTAATTTCTTGTATAATCTCCACAATTTACAGGAAATGCCAGAGGAACCATTAAAATGCCATTGTATAAATTTACGTTTCAATTTCAAGTCAGACTTACATGAAACTGATTCATACGAGGAGTTAAATCTTTTTATTATTGTCCCATGAGAATGATGAACTGTAGACATGCTAAAATTTTGAAATAATTTATCGTAAATTTATCCCAACATTGTCACAGCCTCTGATATATTCTTACCAGCTCCAGCAACAGTTGCAACAGAACAAAGATTCATGTCAAAATTAAAACTTAACAAAGATTGCTTGCAATCTTATAGTTGTGTAGAGCTACTAATGTCATTTTCAATCATACAGATTAAAAATAACTTTGCTAAAAGTATAAATTTTGGTGGCCTAATAAATGAATTTGCAGAAAAGGGAGTCAGAAAAATCTTAGGTTCAATCAAGATGTCACATTAATAATATTAATTAATAATAGTATTTACTATATCATATTCAATTATGACACAAAAATTCTTGTGCAATTTGTAAGTTTACGTTTTTCCTCATGTGTCATTATTACTGCTATTATGTCTTATGAGTAATAAAACATCTTTAAAGAAAAAAATCTTTACATTTTAATATCTTGAAAGCAGTTTTTTTTCTCCTATTAGAAAAATAGGGGCCCTTCATTTTCCACTGGACCCTGAAATTTATGCAGCCAGCGCTGGCTAAGGAACCAATCTATCTGCTCAGCTTTCTGCAACTACTTCTTTGCTGCCTTTTCTGTGCTTGTTGCAGAACAGCATGGCATTTCATTCCTTTTCTGTGTCCTTAAATATATAGCTCTTTTGAGGTTTTTACAGGATTTGGGTTATTAATGACTAATGAGAAAGAGTGGGAAGTCCAGGCCTAGCTCCTCATCTCCTGCTCCTGTCCGTCTCGTTCCTCAGCTCTTGCTTCCTGGGGAAGTCAGAAGCACGTGCCGCGGACAGCTACAAAAGCACAAAGACACAGGGAGTTCTGGGTTGCACCAAAGCCTGATGTCAGATTCATTTATATTTTAGAGTGTTGTTCCTGAGTCTTTGAACACTCTTATGCTAGGAGTAGGATAGAACAGCAATTCTCCTCCCAGTAATCTTGCCTGGCCAAGCTGCCCGCCGCCCTGGCTCCTTGCTGTAGTGCAAATCACGGAAATCAGACTAGAGAGAGGTTCCAGGCTGCAGCGTGTCTGACAAACGCAACAGAAAGAGGGAAGGAGGTGGGGAATGAATTAGCAGGTGGGGAACGAAGACGCTCCTCTCTGAGCCAGCCATTTGCACGTGGCACAAAAAATTGAATAAAATATTAAAGCATCTGTCGTAGGCAGAATAATAGCCCCCCAAAGATGTCCATGACCTAACCCCTAGAACCTGAGACTATGTTAGGTTACATGGCAATCAATGGGAATTAAAGTCGAAGGTGGAAATGAAAGTGCTACGCGTCTAACCTTGAAACCGGGGAATTCTTCTGGATTATCTGGTCGGCCCAGGGCAGTCACAGGGTCCTTAAGAGCAAAGAGGGAGGCAGGAGGGGAGTCAGAGAGAAGGAGGTGTGACGGCAGCTGCAAGATCAGGTGCTGCTGTCACTGGCTTGAAGCTGCGGGGAGGAGGCCAGGAGGCAAGGAATGAAGGCGGCCTCCGGCACAGCCTTGCTGACACCTTGATTTAGCCCCATGAGACCCGTGTCTCTGATTTCTGACCTCCAGAACTGCGAGAGAATAAATTTCTGTTATTTTACACAACTCAATTTGTGTTAAATTTTTATGGCAGCCATGAGAAACGAATACAGCCCCCTTGGGTGCTTATATTAAAAGCCTGAGCTCTGGAGTCAAACTGCTTCGATGCCGGTACGTAGCTCCACTACCTACTGGCCGTTTTATGGGGAAAGTTAGCAACTCTTTGGAGCTTTGGTTTTGTCCTCTGATAAATGAGGTTATCACCTCATTGCTGTGGCTAAGGAAAAATGAAGGTAAAGGCTGGAAGACCTACGCTGTAAAGAGAAAGTACTAGATAAATATTAGCTTTAAAAGAATCGTGGGTATCTGGGTGTCCGGGTGGAATCAGCATGGCAAAGAACTTCTCTGCACTCTGTTTCCTTGAAGTTTGTTGGTCCCACCTTCTCCTGCCCCTGTGAACTGCGGGTAGGACCCTGATCCCCTAGGACTTTTACCCACATCTGTGCTGGCTGGGGTCCCCTTCTTTAGATGCCACCTTTTCCCATTTTCTTGAACAAATTCTCTGATATCTTTTCAGAAAAAGAAATCAAAAAAGATAAATATATTAAGTGCTATCTCCCACGGTATTAATTGCTATTAATAATAATGGCTCTGCCTCTCAAGGTCTCGCCGTTTTGCCGTGTTCAGGGCTGTGCCTTCTGCGGAGGGCATTTGGAAGTCCTGGTTGACTGCGTGACTGGGGAGTCCTCAGGCACTGCCTTTCCATTGAGGACTCTTGGCATTAGGTAAATGAGTAAAACCCCCAGCGAGGAATTTCAGCTGGGAGATATTTCAGGCAGGGAGAGCTCCTAGGGGCCCTTTGAGTCAAGCCACATTTTAAGAAGTATTTGGCCTCCTGTTCTGTCTGCGTGTAAACAACCTCGAAATGGCTGTCACAGAATTTTCGTAGGAGGATAGTTGCTGCGCAAAATTGGCCGTTGTCTTCAAAGTTCTCAGAGTCGAGCAGTGTGGAGCGTATGATACCAAACAGTTTCAGAGGAACTTTTCCATAGCTGTGAAGAGTTTCATTTCAGTCTGGGTGCCATGGTGAGACATTCTAACACGGATTTGTAATGGGATTATCCTGTAATGAGATCACCTGCTGAAACATCCACTTAGCATCCACAAAAATCACATTATGTGCAAACTGTTAATACAATTATAAAAATGCAAAAAACGCCACTGAGACAAAACTTGCTGCGTATAAACCAGGTCTCTGAAGTTATTATTATGAGAATGTAAAAAGTCAATTCTGGAAGAAGTACATAAAGAAAGTATTAGTGTTCCATAATCACTGGCCTATGAGAGTTCATATTTTTGTGTTGGTAGGTGATTTTATTTTAAAATAAATACTGAAAACACGTAAAATACAGTTGTCACACACTGGGACACTTCCTACAAATATTATGGGCTGTGTGCTTTGGTTTATGTGGCCTCCCTCTGGTGGCTGGTGGTAAGAAAGTTACTAGCTTCAGAGTAGTTGCCAAGTGTCTTCCCGTGGCATTTAGCGAAACATTTTGAATCTGGAAAGCATCGTGAGAGGTCTTTCATTCTATTCCATGACATCCAGGTCAGGCTATTTTATATTTTGACCATGTGAGCAATATGGGAAGCTTGATTATTTTAACAAAAAGCAACCTGTCAATCAACCTGCAGCCTTCCCCTATGGCCATGTCAAAATCAGTTTTGACCGTTAGGAAATCTGACCTGATTTCTCTATTTCTGTGGCCTATTTTTGGTGTACTTTGGCCAGAAAGTATCTCTTAATTTGGGCCACAGTATTTTCCATCTGCTGTAGAAAGGCTCTGGGTTGAATGCAAAGTTTTTTTTAGCTCGTGCTCTATGCCCCTCACTCTTCTAGTTCCTACAGCTACAGCAGGAAACGAAACAGACAAAAATCACTGGCCTCGTGGAGTTTTTGTTATGTGACAGATACAGGATGGTCTGTAAAGACATAAACCATAAACGGTGACACATTTGACTTCACGTGTTTGTAACACTTTCGTATAGCTAAAGGGCCTACAGACTTAAAAGACAAACACATGGGAGAAAATAACTGCAACAAAAGGAGCTTAGATAAGTCAGTAAGGAAAAAGGCCACTACGAAAAGGTGCCAAAGGGGGTCTAGGTATCAATTCTTTCACTTTCTGAAGTAGAAGGACTTTCTCTTCTCTGAAGTAATAATCTGTAGAAGTCGGGTTTCATGATTTCGTGGTTACTCACAGACACGAGCCTACTATGCCCTTCAGAAAAGATGTCTCCCAGCTGCAATGCACTGCGAGTCTCTATAGCCTCCTACTCGGTGGGGGTCTCAGGCTGGATTCTTTTCTCTGTGTGCCCCACAGGGACTCTGTGCTGGGACTATGGCCGCCAACTTGCGACCTTGCTTGGAAACCGCGTGTGCTCTACCCTTCGGGCAGGTGGGAAGAAATGCACCTTTTCCTAGAAGTCTCAGCCCCACCCACCCGCCAACCCATCCATTAGCCAACCCTCATGTCATGCAGTTTCTCAGGATTGATTTAAGCACGTTAAATTGATCAGTAGAGTATTTTTAATGGGGAGTGTGTATCGGCAGCGGTGAGAGTTTGTAGGGATAGGAGGATTGTTGTGGACTTTCCATTGTGTGCTCAGTGTCTTTCCTCCTTTCAGGGGTAGAGTAGACCATTCTCCATTGGACTCAGGGCTGATCTTCGTGCCAGATGTTTGCTCTACATTTCTAGCTCTTGTATGTCTTTCCTGAAACCTCAGCCTCTCTTAACATCTTACCTCTCGTTGCCTTGGCTTATTCTGTGAACCCCCCAACTTGCCCGATTAGATCGCCACGTATTTTTCACAGGGGACATTGTTCCTGTTTACCAGAACAAAAGAACACGTGATTCCTGTGAAGATTTTGGGAAAAAATTTAGCAGTTTTCTTCCCCCTCCCCCTGAGCCCTTGGGTTCTGTGTATTTGATCTTCTAGTCCTAGCAAACTGGCAGATATGCCTCCGGAATGCAAGTTGATTAAATTGTGCTTGTGTTTAGTTTTAGACAAGGTTGAGTTTTTTTTTTCCTTGTTAGGTTTAGTCTTTGTGGCTCTGTTGCGTGCAACCCTGGTAACTAGAGTTATTAGGAGGGACTTTACGAAGCTGTGCTGTGAGGGGCGTGCAGTCGTAGAAAAGTGGAAGCAATGCGGGAGAAAGACCCCAGGGACCTCCGTGTTCCACCCGCATGGAAACCATTTAACGGGACGCAAATGATTCAGCAGTGAAAGTCGGCATTCCTGGGGCAAGTGACTTCCTTTTCTGTTTATGAGCCACAGAGAAGTTAGGAATTCTATCCCTAGGTGTTGGTGTATTAAGTCTTGTGCGTGTTGATCTCTTCAGAACCACATTCTCTCCCAGTTATCTTGTTTCAAAGAACTCGGGGCTTCCGCCTTCCATGTCTAAGGAGGCAGTGCTGTATCCACAAGCCTGGGGGCTGGGACTGCTAGTTATCAATAGTATTAGTAGCAGGCTAACCCTTTACGCACAAGGCATTTTTCAGCACTTTGAGATGGCCATCTTTCAGAAGTGAATCGCACACTCTCAGCCTTAGTGAACAGAATACACACCGGGCCTTACCTGATTTGGTGCCAGACACTTTATATCCGTGACTTAGTAATATGCTCAGAGACGATCCCATAGTAAAATGAGATTCAGATAAGAAAATGGAAGCTCAAAAAGACTAATTTGCCCAAAGCAGCACAGATAGCTTAATTGAAACCCAAGTCTCTTCTTTTCTGTAAGCTCACTTTTATTTTTCTCTCTCAAGGTCATTATTGTGAATAACATCTTTCCTGGTCTGTAGATTCAGTAAGTATCAGTATGGATATTAGGGTGAATGTTTATGAACTTATTTCCTCACCATTAGCTCTTTTCTTTTAATTATGTTTAGAATTAGAGTTATCTGGTTATTTTGGGGGTGGCTTATGCATAAAGGGTCAGATAGCCAGAAGGACTGAGGCTTTCCCACCTGCCTTGACCCAGTGAATGTGTGCTGTCCCCACGGACTGCTCATGGGAGCAGGTGGGTGGGGGTGGGGTTTGTGTGACAAGTGAAGGGAACGGAGGGTATAGAGGGCTCTGCAGAACTGTCACCTTGGGCTTCAGAACCTTGGACTCCAACCACTGGCTATCTGATCTGGAAGATGGTTGAGGTCCTACAGTTATCCTGAAGACCAGTGGATTTTTAAGACTGCCAATGCTTTGGGATAATCCAAGTTACAGTAATCAACACTAGAGAATTCGTGGCAAAGTGATATAATAGTCTTCCTGGGATTGGAAGTGCATTTTTAGACATGAGGGCAGAACTGTAATCTGCTTTTGAAAAATATTTTCCAAATTTCTTTTCATAGTAAATTTCCTTTCATAGTAAATTCTAAATATATATGTTCCAGTTCTCAGGATATATAATATTACAAAGTTATGGGTAATGTATTTAAGTTTTTAGATAGTTAATACATACAATGGACAAAAATAAAAGAAACTGTGATTGAAAATGAATTTGGTTAGAGTTAAAAATGAAATCCACAAAAAACTGCTAATTTGTAAAATGAAATTGGTCCAATTTGTAAACCCCCAAATAAGTAAAAATACCATGGGATGGCTCTTCAAACTGATTATTTTTCTTTGTTTATATTTCTCTTAAGTCTTTCCATAGATTCTTGACTGAGTTACACATTTAATAAAGGTCTGGAAAACCGTTGACATGCATGACTTTTCAGATACTGTCATATGCATGCAAGAGACTTTTCTTTCCAAATCATATGTATCTCCTTTATTTCTCTTAAGTTTATATGCACTCATTTAACTCTTTTATGGCAAACATCCTGTATTTGTTTGAAATTTATCAAAGGCAGTTTATATATTCCATTTTATCATTTTATGATTCATAATGAATAATTGCAAAATGTCACTAAAGGCTGCCTTATGTTAGGAGAAAATCTATTTGAAAGTACTGTTAAATGCTAACTTTTTTGGAGGGGGCATTAAGTGTTTATTTCCTAAAGCAAATTCAGAACGCAGCACCCCTCCCCAAGTCTAAATGAGTAACTGTCTTCGAATTTAGAAATATTTTCCTGCCTCATCAAGCAGGTAGACAATAAGCATGCAGTTTTTAAATTGTCCGTGTTCACAGATTTAAAGGTAGGTTACTGCGCTACTTGTCAGGAAACAGAATCCTGATGTACATCTTATTTTCCAATGATTTTTTTTAAAAATTGCTTCAAAGTCATATTTAGGACCTTTCCAGACTAAAACTTGAGGTAGTATACTAGGATATCATTTTAATCAGACAATCCCAGTTTGGAGGTTTCCCTTCCTCCCTACTTTTCTTCCTTCCTTCCTTCCTTGTTGAATCGCATAAAGATCCCTTCTTAAAAATGTCTTTCGGCTTCTGCTTGGCAGTCTATTTCTGGCAGTCTCTGATCATAAAGCTTGGCTTCCTGCTTTCTCCTCTGGTTTTTCTTTACTTCCTCCTCTGTCTAATTAGATTTAAAGTCTGAGAGCAGGGTTTTGTCTAAGTCATTCTATACCGTGACTTCACGTGAAATGTTGAGTGATGATGTGAAGCCGCTTCCTAAGCTCTGGTTACGTTCTGTCTCCTATCAGAGAGCCACCAGTTACAGACCGATCTTTTGTTTCCCGACAGTGACTTTTAGATAATTTTACAGTTTGACTAATTTTTTTCTAGAATAATAGATCTTCCACCCTGCTGCCAGACAGGCGGTAAGTGTGCTTAGCTCTTATTTTTTTAAGAGCTGAATTTAAGTTGAAGGCCAGATGGCGAAGTTTCCACTGAGTCAGAGCATAGCTGTATTTCAAAGGGGGGGAGGGAAATGAATTGGAGTAACTTAGGCTTGAGGACATTTAATTTGTGGAGCTGTTTTGGATTTTCTCTGAACAGTTGTTTGACAGAAACATTTCTCATTAATTAAAAGACGTTATATAAAAGGCACTGAGGGATGTTGAACTGAAGAGTTGCACTTTAGCGAGGGAACGGGTGTCCCGCTGTCTTTGCAGCAAGCTGACACAAACCAGAGAAGAAGATGTCACCGTGGCACTTCCCTTTTTTAGACTATCTAAGTTCAGAGCTCTTTAAGTGCGTTTATTTGACAGGCATTTACCTACCACCTAACATATGCTACTTTTGAACAAGAATGCATCAGTTAAAAGGCGCTACTAGAGACCTTCGTTCCCTCCGTCGTGAACGGAGCATCTGCACAACGGTGTCATCTACCAAGAAAACAACAGGGCTGTGTGTGGTCACCTATGCGCTCTCGGGAAAGGGAGACCAGCATCGGGGAGGGAAGGACTGAGCAGAGATCGCATCTGGTCACCCAGGTGGGGTGGCATGGGGAGAAATTTGGAGGGCAGAGGAGGAAGCAGGGTGACGCAGAAGACACTCTCCAAGGCGTTGGCATGTCCCTCGCGTAGCAGAGACCAGGGCTCACCTGCTTGGAGGAGAGGCTGAGCCTACAGTGAGAATGGCTCTGTGGGGCAGCCAGGAAAGTTGCATGCTGGGGACCCTGGCTTGGCACGGCCATGTGGTGTGTTCTTTCCAGCATACACCCGGCAGACTTAGAGACCATGAGCCCTTCCTTGGTTCTTCCAGGTACCATGCAAGCCCCTTGGATCCTCTCACTACTCCAAGGAGGAAGAGCCCCTGCAAACTACGCCTAAGTGATATTCCTCATCACCTTTTTGAGTGGGGAAGTATGAATTAATTAGACTTCAAAAAATAAAGTGAGGTGGCACTTCTTTACCCCTAGCGTAACAGATTTAAATCCATGCCCAGTACGCCTTCAGGCATACTGAGCTCACTGTCGGGTCCAGGTGACATTCTTGCTCTGACTCCTCGTGTTCTATGCTTCTCCTGCGCCCTCTCCCCATCCGGGAAAGTCACTCACCTTCTGTCCCGTTCTCTCAAATCTAAGTACAGTGAAAAGCCGACTCTAATGGAAATCTGAACGGTCTATAATTAATTTCAAGGCTAAGTATTCATGCCCCCAAATGAATTAACACATAAGTTCTTTATGATTTTAACCGAATATTTAAAACCTTAGTGGTGAAGGGGTTTTCAAACTCATTTTTGATGGCAAAAGTCCATTTTCAAAGGAAATTTTTCATGGACTCAAATATATTTAACATAAAGCAGACAACAGTAAAGCTCTCTGGTTGAAAAGGAGTGGGGAACCGAACACGCTCCTTTAATCCAGGCTGTGGCCCCAAAGTCCCTTGCCTTGGTATCCTAGAGTTCTTCTGAAATACGCCATTTTAACCCAAAGTATGGGTACTGTGGTGTAAGCTGCAGGGATGGAATATTAGACACATTATCACGGGCCAGTGGGGAAGATTATTTTTGGTAGAAATGCCCTTTATACTCCTTGTCCTACCATAAGAGCAAATACTGCTCAGAGGCCTGACCTGTCTATCTGCAGGTTTGGGTGAACATCCCATTGCAACATGGAAGGATTTTCATATTGCAACAGCAATTTATTCCCTTAGCCATGAAAAGAATAAAATCATAGGCTACTTACTGCCTTTGAGTATGGAAGGTCAGGAAACAAGAATAACACGTAGTCCTGCTGTACAGGCACCTCACGTTCTCAGCCTTCCTTTAGTCATTCAATAGGTATTTGACTGACTTCTGTCACGTGTCAGTTCTAGTTTAGACTCATGCACAGCAGTAAGAAAACCTGATGAAGTTCCTTTCCTCAAGGAGATTACACTCTAGAAGGGAGAGAGAGAGACAGTAAGCAAACAAATAAATATCTTTTGCTATTGTAAATTACGTGAGCCAGAATGAAATAGGTTCTTGTGAGGTTTTGTTTTGTTTTGTTCTTTTAGCAGACTGTCGTTCTGATGGTCTTGGGTGTCAGCGCTGTTAGCAGTGACTAGCAGAGTGCCCTGTGTTTAATAATGTCTGAAAACAGAGTGAGAAGGATTTCTCAGCCTGGAACATAAGACACTCCTGGAGAAGCCACATTTTAGTGATGGAATTAGAAGAACAGACAGATATAGATTGATTTCATTTTTAGACTGCAAATATATTCTTGATCTTGATTTTTGATGTTCAGTGGAAATTTTGCAGTTTTCCAAGCTCTTGTATCTTCAAAAGTGGTCATTGTTTATTTGACCCGAGCCAACCTGTAGTGAGAACTTCGTACATTCATCGTTGTCTGATGACACGATACGTTCTGAGAAATGCGTGGCTGGGCGCTTTTGTCATTGTGCAGATATCATGGCGTGCACGTGCACAAACCTGGATGTCGTAGCCCATTATGCACCTGGGCTACCTGGATGGCCTATGGCTCCTGGGCCATGAAGCTGTACAGCATACTGTAGGCAGTTGTAACACAGTGGTAAGTATTTGTGTAGCTAAACATATCTAAACATAGAAAAGGTACAGTAAAAATACAGTTTCGTAATCTTACGGGATCACCATCATACACGCAGTCCATCGTTGACCAAAACGTCATTACGTGATACGCGACTGTACCTCCAGCATCCATCACATCTCGACACCTCCCTGCCGCAAGCTCCAGTCCGCCATCATCTCTTGTGGGATTACTTCAATGAACAGCTTCCTGACTGGTGTCCTTACTTCCTCCCTTGTCCCTGTTTCCAGCACAGTAGGCAGAGCAATCCTTTAAGAACTAAAGTCAGATCACGCCACCCTGTACTCAAAGTGTTGTGATGACTCCTCTTTGTTGAAGTCTCAGCATCCTTCCACGGGCTGGCTGAGCCCTCTCTCCTGCCTTGCCTCCTCCTTGCTTCTGAAGCAATTGAATATTTGTTGACTTTTGAGAAGAAAAAGAACACCAAAATCCTAAAAGCTAAAAATACCAAAATGTAACTGTGCTAAGGGGAAAATAAAAATGAAAATATTATTAGCCAATGTCATTTCATATTCTTTATGCCAAGTAGACTCTGACTTTTTAACTGGCATTTTCGGTTAAGTGAGCAAATATGTGTCAGACACAGGGCACAGGGTCCCTATACTGGTGTCCCGGCACACATCAATCGATTGACGCTATGTTTTCCTGTAGCTTTCTCTGTGCTATAGAGTATTACAGCATTTTAGAAGGAGAGACTCATTTTTATGTTTGTTCCATTAATAGCACTTCACTTTGACACGATTTTCAATTGTTAAGAAAAATACTCCCCTCGGGTATGTGCAAGTGGGGAAATTTGTGACAGCCTGATTGTGCGACGGGTGAGGCCACTCTGGGCTCTGAACGCTGAGCTTCCTCCCGCGACCCCACGGTGATTTCCCTCTGGCCTGTCTCCCGTAAGCACTCTGCGTTATTCCTGGGTGATGTCACAGTTAATGCTCTAAAATGCCAAAGAAAAATTGGTGACAACGAAAACTGGGGGAATTTGGAAACGAGCCTGTTGGATGGCAAGGAAGGTTAAGGTTTCCTACTGCTTGTTTCTCTCCTGATCACAGAAGGAAAAAGCAACCTTGTTCTGATATTGCCCGTATGCGCTTGTTTCACAGCGCTCTGCGGCGGCGGCGACAGCTTCCCGTGTGCCAGCGGCGTCTGCGTCCCCGGGAGGCTGCGGTGCAACGGCTACAACGACTGCGGGGACTGGAGCGACGAGGCGCGCTGCGGTACGTGTGGGCGGCCGGGCTGTCCGGGTGCGGGTTGCTGTTCGGGGGCCTGGAAACCAAGGCTGTTCCACTGTGAAACCCTGGCAGCCGCCCGGCCGGCGTGGACTGTCCTTGGTCTCCCCGCTGACGTGAGCGGGCGAGTTCGTCTTGGCCCCGGGCGACAGCAGCGCGTGCGCGGCCTCTCGGAGCCGGGGCTGGCGGGGGGCTCGGCGCAGACAGGCGACAGATCGGGCACTGACGTGCTTCGGCATAACGTGTCTTAACATCGGGAGAAGGCCTTTGGTTTATTTTGTTTGGGTGAGGATTTTTGTTTGTGTTTTTAAAGGTTTATGAGCATAAAGGCCAATGTTTTTTAAACAGGATATTTTCATAGGAAAAATTTTCACACGAATGATTTTTAACGTCAATAACACAGTAACTACAAAGCCTCTTTTTTGTCCGATGGTTACCCTAATGTTGGGATATAATTGTATTTGTTTTTTTTTTATTTCAGCATATTATGGGGGTGCAAATGTTTAGGTTACATACATTGCCTTTGCCCCACCTGAGTCAGAGCTTCAAGCGTGTCCATCCCCCAGACAGTGCACACTGCATCCATTAGGTGTGTATATACCCATCCCCTCCTCCCACGCCCATCTGCCTGACACCAGATGAATGTTATTACTATAT
>CAUYRT010072033.1:0-48702 GCA_963574885.1 Lepilemur ruficaudatus
ACATAGAGAAACCACAAGAACGATTCAGGAAATGAATGAAAAATTCTCCAAAGAAATTGAATTGATGAAGAAGAATCAAACAGAAATCCTGGAAATGAAGGAAATATTCAAAGAGCTCCAAAACTCAATGGAAAGTCTCAAGAACAGGATGGACCATGCAGAGGAGAGAATCTCAGAGCTTGAAGATTATGCATATGTGCTAAACAAATCAGAAAAAGAAAGGGAACTCAGAAACAAGAGACAAGACCAAAGTTTACAAGAAGTATGGGATTACGTAAAAAACCCAAACCTACAGTTGATAGGGGTGCTGGGGGGGGGCTGGGGACCATTCACAAGGGCTGGAAAACATATTTCATGAAATACTGGAGGAAAATATGCCAGGCTTAACCAGAAATCTCGATATTCAGGTACAAGAAGCACACAGAACTCCTGGGAGACTCAACGTGATTATTAGGCTGACCAAAGTAAATGCGAAAGAAGGAATCCTCCATGCAGCCAAAATGAATCTAGATGCCATCAAATACCTACATTTTCTTTATAAAATCCAATATGTGAGAAGTCTTTAATAAGCCTCACCGTTAGCTTCCTTAAGATAATATCTATGGCAAAATCATGTTTTGAACAATGAAAAATCACCTTATTTGATTATGATATTTATTTTGTTCCAAATATACATCAAAGAATATTCTAAAAGCATTTATATTTTTAAGATTACATACTGATAAGGAACTAAAAGTAAGATTATATTTTGTCAACTAATATGATAGAAGAGAAATGCATCTCTTTTTGTTATAGGCGCATTGATCTAAATGTGCACTATATGAAAGGCTTTGTCTATTCTCAAAACTCATAAAAATTTGCAGCTAGTGTTACCAAAGCTATATAAATGGTTAAAAGGTCGTGACTCTCTTTTTATAAACATCGATTATTCTAACAAGCTGTAATGACCAACGAAATGATCAGAAAAATACACACTACAGGAGAAGAGGACCCATGAATCCCAATTATGATAAATCATAACCAGAAAAACCTTACAGGAAATCATATATATATACCCCCTACATAAATGTTGACATAACTAATGAAATCCTTTAAAATTAATATTTATGATACAATTTCTAGTCAACAGTGGCCTTACATTACCACTACTTCATTGTAACATTATAACCCTATTGGACAATAGTTGTCAGCATCTTTATTTTATAAAATAGCTGAGATTAGGAAATGTAAATTAACCATCTCAAAGCCAAACTTTTAGTGAGAGACATAGTGTTTATTTAAACCTAAATCTTCTACTTTAAGTCCCAAATCTGCATCCAAATTCTAATACATAGATGTATGCAGTTTCAATTAAGATCTCTACAGAATTCTGAATATTTCATTTTTGGAACCATATGATAATATAAAAATAAGTAAATTAAATTTCAAATATTTTACTTTATGACATCTTACTAATAATATATTATCTAATACCCTATGCATTACTTTTTAAATTCTAAATGTACCATGACTACATAATTTTAGTGCTATATTGGCAAATGAGCTAATTTTTTCAGTGGTGGAAGTTTAAATTACCTGGCTTTATTATGTATAATATATTCAGGTGTATGGATTCTGAAAAGAAGAAATTTGAGAGTGATTTCTTTACTGAGATTTCATCTATAAATACTTTCAGATAAGTGATTAGCTGTTTGTGGAAATATACTATCCAGAATTTTCCCCAAGTTTTTTTTTAAGTTTTTTTTTCTTGTACTATTTCAATTTGTCAGTGCTCCTTACTGAGAGAGTAACTTTCTCAGTTGTTTGTGATACTCTCTGTTCATAGAAACAAGCCCCTCGCTGTTCAAGTCTAATCTTTGAACAGTGGGGAAAAATAAGTTAACTGTAATTGATTTGTGGTCATCAGCTAGAGCCTTTCAACCAGAAAAATCAAATGAAATTGCTAGTAGCTTTGAGGATTGCTGTATCTGTTTTTCTAGTAAGCTTATCAAACCCCAAGTTCTTAGCTTATCATCTCTCAAGAGGTTACTTCTGAAATTTGAATAGCCCAATCCTCCTGGCAGCCCAGAATTCTGTGCTGAGTAATTGGTCAACAAATTAATAAAAGACATGTTTCTTCATTTTTTCTAGATCCTATGATGTACACTATAGAGTTTAGTTGTCAGCCCTATATTGAATGTATAGCATGTGAATATTTCCTTGAATTGTGTAGGTTGTCTATTTGTTGTAATGATTGTTTCCTTGGCTGTGCAGAAGCTTTTAATTTTGGTCAGGCCCCATTTATTTATTTTTATTGTTGCTGTGATTGCTTTGGGGATCTTCCTTGGTTGGGGTCTTCTTCATAAATTCATTGCCTGTGCCAATGTCTATAAGGGTTTTTCCAACATTTTCTTCTGTAATTGTGGTTTCATGCCTTAGGTTAAAGTCTGTTTTCCATTGTGAGTTGATCTTTGTGAGTGGTGGGATGTGAGGATACTGTTTCAGTCTTGTACATGTAGCTATAAATTTTCCCAGCACCATTTATTAAATAGGGTTCACTTTAGTAACTGGCTTTCATAGTATCCAGAGATTACATAAAGGATCTCCTCTATTTCTGACACATTCTTCCTTATCTGCATCAGAAGTCCAATTTTCCTTTGGTAATCAAGATTGATCACTATAGCCAGTACAGCAACTCCTTTTCTTCCCTTTGGATTCAGAGGCACGTGGAGCCCAAAGTGGCTGGCAGTAGTCTTAACTTTCAATTCAATGGAATTGTTTTTGTGTCTTCTGGTGAAAGCATTCTTTCTTTTAGAACTAAGACCTTGATACCAGCAGAGGATAAGCTTGTAGTGACAGAAGGCAAAAGTTTTGCCAAAAGATCACTAAAGGTAATAGTCTTACTATTCCCATTTCCACCCCTTGATTGCTGGACCACAAACCCTGACTATGGGAGAAACAGCAGCACAAAATGGATGCTTATTTAAAGTATCTATCTACTTGTTGAAAATCTTGTTCCAGTCTTGACATGTATTGCCACCTAGCTGTTCTTTAACTTAGTCTTCAAAAGGCCATTTCACTGTTCTATCAACCCTGCTGCTTCAGGATAAGAGGAAACATGGTAATATCAGTGAATTACTTGAACATAGGCCCATTGCCACATTTCTTTTGCTATGAAGTGAGTTTTTTGACCAGAAACAATGCTGTGTGGAATACAATGGAGGTTAATAAGGAATTCTGTATGTCCAGGGATGATAGTTTTGGCAGAAACATTGCATATGGGAAAGGTAAATCTATATCCAGAGTAAGTGCTTATTCTAACAAGAATAAAATACTGTCCCCTCCATGATGAAAGTGGTCCAGTGTGATCAGCCTGCCACCAGGTAGCTGGCTGATCACTCTGGAAAATGGTGTCATATTAGGGTCTAAGTGTTGGTCTCTACACTGCTGCTAGAATGTTGGGCATATACCAGTGGCTGGCTATAGCCAGGTTACACTTGGTGAGAACATGTTGAACTATTGCATAACCTCTACCCTTGCCACCATGACAACTTTGTTAATGACCCACTGGTTAATGACAGAGGTGGCTGGGGAAAGAGATTGACTGTTATTTATAGAACATAACCATCCTATTCACCTGATTATTAAAATACTCCTCTACCGATGTTACCCTTTGCTGAGTGCCCACATGGGACAGAATAATCTTCTTGTTTTTTACTCATTTGCATTTATCTACACACATACTTCTTCCCAAGACCTCCCTGCTACCTATTTCTCAATCATGCCCCTTCCAAATTTCTGGCTATTCTGCTAAGCCATTGGCACACACCTTGAATTGTTATATAATTACACATCTGGTTATGTATCCTTCCAAGCAAAATGAACAGCAAGATATATTTACCATTGTTCTTTAGGGATGTCTAGAAGCAGACTATAGTTCTACATCTGTTCACTTTCTTAGAGCATCTACATTTTGCGCAGAACCATCTATAAGCCAGGCCTGAGTTTATCTTCCACTTTCTACAGATAAAATGTACCTCCCCTCAAGGCCACAGATACAGGCTAGGAGAGAGAAGGCAGTGTAGTGGGTGGGGGACCTATAGTCATGTTAAGTACTTTTTCATGCCACTTGTTTATGCCTTTAGAGCCTGCTCAAAACTTATCTTGGATTTACCATTTCTATTCAATGAGAGAGTGCTATGGTGTATTCTCAACTTTATGGCTTGGTAAGTCAGACAACATTAAGTGCATGATGGCCAACTTTGGTTACATGATAACCTGGTGACCTTATAGTTAAGTGTTCAGCCTCTACTAAGTCATAATAGAAAGACAAATGCTGTTTCACAAAAGAGAGTAGTTATCTACAGAAGATAACAGAGATTTTCTCCAACATTCTAAGGGTCGAGGTTGTGATTCACCTATGAGAGTCTGCCAAAAACTCCAAACAGCATCTCTATCTACCACTGGAACTTTTGAACCATTGGATCTGCTGGGTCAGATGACCCAACTGACAGAGCAGATTTCATAGAAACCTGGACCTATGGCCTTCTCTCATGCTGGGTCTCACTGAAAACTGGCAGCTTTTGGGGTCACTCAGTAAATAAGCCAGAGGAGCACAGTTGAATGAGGAACATGTTATTGGAATCTTGACATAGGTGATCTTTCTGTAAAATGTCAGACAACTCAGCTGAATTGTATTCTGCTGTATTGAAAGTAAAACTTGTAGGTGATGAACTTGGATATTTAGCTGGGGGTGGGTGGTTCTAATCAAAGTATTAAAGTTGTTGTCCGGTTTACCCTTACTGCTTATAGTGAAATTTCTGAGCACAAAGATACATTTAAGAAAGAATTGTTAAGCAAAAACAAATCAGAACTTGAAGATTTAGAAATTCTCAGCCTAGTTATCTTCCAAAAAGTAAGCATATGGTTTGGGAAGAACACCAAAGGTATGACTGGACATCATTTTGCTGATGAGATTTGTTGTGTGACCATGGTTACAATTAACCATCTCAGCAGAAATATTGCCAGATAGGACTGAAGGAGACAGAGATGGAATGAAATGAAGGAAGGCTATCATACTTCTGAGATTGTATAGGGAGGAAACAGGACCACAACATTATTTGGTCACAAACATGTTTTATGCTTCAAGAAAAAAAAAAAAGACAAAGGATGATAGCAAAGGTGGTTCAGAGACTGGGGTGGGAATGGTTTGCCAATGTATCTGAAGGCCCAGAGGATACAAGTCCAAGAGACAGTGACATATCTCCATCTCCCTAAGTTCCTGCAGCCCAAGCTACTGCCCAGAGCTAAGTAGCCCTAATGGGCCCACAAGATGTTCAGCCTAGAGAATGAGAGTATCAGACCAAAGAGAATTACCTGAAAGTCTTAACATCTAATAGAATTTGCCCTGCTAGGTTTTAGATTTGCTTGGGGCCCGTGACAAATTTTCTCCCTTCCAATTTATTCCTTTTGGACTTGAAATAGCTATCCAATGACTGTCACTCTATTGTGTTTTCAATGCAAATAACATGTCTAGTTTCATAGATTCTGAGATGGAGAGGAATTGAGCCTCAGGACAAATCATATTTGAGTCTCACCTACTCCTGACTTACATGAGATTTACATGAGATTTTTAGATTTAGAGTTGACCTAGAATGAGGTAAGACTTTTGAGGATATTGGTATAAGCTGAATAGATTTTGGATGTGAGAAGGACATAAATATTTGAAAGGCAAGATGGAATAGTGTTGTGGGATGAGGAGTGTTGCCCTGTCTTAGTTCATTTTTGCACTGCTATAACAAAATACCCGAGCCTGGGTAATTAATAATGAACAGAAATTTATTTTGACAGTTCGGGAGACTGGGACGTCCAAGATCAATATGCCAGCATGTGGGCCTTCTTGTTACATCATCCCATGGTGGAAGTTGGAAGGGTAAAGACAGGGATACAGAGAGAATAAACGGGGCCAAACTTCTCTTTTTATAATGACCCACTACTGCAATAATGCCTTTAATCCATTTACTATATATTCATGGCTTAATCAACTTTCATTAGCCCTCACCTCCCAACACTGTTGTACTGGGGAATAAGTTTCCAACATATGCTTTTTAGGGAACACAGTCAAACCATAACACCTCCAAAATTCATATGTTGAAGTCCTAAATTCCAGTACCTCAAAATGTGACCTTATTTGGAAATGTGGTCATTGTGAATATAATTAGTTAAAATGATGTCATTAGGGTGGGCCCTAATCCAATATGACCAGTGTCATATAAAGAAGAAATTGGAGCAGGGATACAGACATCCTTCTAGTCAGAGTCCAAATGTCAATGCATATTTATAGAAAATTTCCCCTCCTTTCTCATTTACCATATCATTATACCTGCACATTATATTAAGTGAATGCATTATAACAATTTTAGAAACTCATATTTTGTGGGAGTATAATATATATATATCCTCAAAATTCAGGCAAACATATATGAACATGTTTTTTTCATTATAGGCTCGTGACAAATTACTAAAAATAAATAAAAATATTATTTTCTGGATGTATATTGTTTTCTTAAGGTTTTCACTGCTTAATCCTAATGCTAACAATATGACAGTGTCACTGTTTGATGTTTCCTTACCAGCCTTGGAAATGTCACTTTAAAAAAGTATTTGCTGAAATGTTAAAAAATGTTATTATTGTTCTAATTAGCATATAGTTAATTACTAAAAACCCAGGGACATTACGATTCAGAAAATATATAGGTTAATAGTACTTGATATTTCATGGCCAAGCTTTCAACTGTACAATGATCACTATTACAAGAGACTTAATTTTCTCTAACATTATTCCACTGAAAAATATGTGTACCACCCTGGCAGTAATAAAGCAGAATATATTTATTACACTTTAGGTCACATGAATATGTTCTGACTGTGTCTGATGAGGATAAAGAAAAATCTCACTGAGAGAAGGAATATGTATTAAAGAATTAATTGCCTAGCAGCTAATATAAAATAGGAGATCTGAGGCAATGTCTATCAGGTTAAAAAAATTATGCTTGCAAAACCAAAACTTAGATTGTAGACCACAAGGGGAAAATTGAGAGCAGCAGTTATTTTAAATGAGATCATGATATTTTAGATTTCTCTGGATTCTTAGAGATATATGAGAGTATTTTATAATATTACATTAAAATTTTTAAACATGGCCATTTTGAACACATTCCAAACATAAAATTAATTTCAGTCTTCTTTTCCCTCTGGTTCATTGCCTCTAATGGTTATCTTTTTATTCATTTTACCTTGACACAATCTATTCCTCTCAATGTTCCATTCTGGTTTTCAATATTTAAAAAATTCCCTTAAAGTTTTTCTTTTCCAAAAAAGTTTGAGGGAGAGGGCAACTTCTATAAAAAGCATGTAAAACATAGTTTAATATATATATTAATGTATACACACACCTGCACATATAATCACATATGAAAGGAGTATATTAACTTCAACTTTCTACCTCTAATTAAGAAATTTGTCTCACTCAGGTCAAAAGAGTCAGAGTAGCTAAGTGAGCACCTCATCTGCAACATAGGGTCAGCCTCTGCATTGACATTTGGGGGATGAAGCAACAATAGACTCATCTCTAAGAGTTATAATCCTCCTCTCAGCTCTCCTGAGCAATAGCAACAATATTTTCCTGGATCTTCTCAGCACTAGTGTCTTATTTGCCGGTTTTGTTATTCTAGTTACATGTAGATACTGCTTCATTTAACATTAATTCTATTTTAACCAAGTATCGAACACTTGAACAATGAAACATACTTGACCATTGTTTTAGTCAGGGTTCTCCAAAGAGAACCAATAGAATACATAGAAAGATAGTAAAAGGAATTTATCAGGGGAATTGGCTCACTTAATTTTGAAGGCTCAGACCCACAATAGGCCATCTATAAGACGGAGAACCAAGAAATCTGGTAGCGTGGCTCAGTCCACGTCTGAAGGCCTCAGAACCAAGGAAGCTGATACAATTCTCAATCTGAGGCTGAAGCCCCAAGAGTTCAGGGGCTGAGGGCCACTGATGTGAGTCCCAAAGTCCAGAGGCCAGAGAACCAGAGCTTTTGCATCCAAGGACAGGAATCAATACCCTGGTTCTGGAAGAGAGAGAAAATTATTCCTTTCTCCAACTTTTTATTATCTCATCCAGTTTCCAGCTGATTGGATAGTGCCTGCCCATGATGAAGGTGGTTTTTCCACACTCAGTCCACTGAATCACGTGCCAATCTCTTCTGGAAATACCATCACAGTCACAGACACACAGGCAACACAGTCATTCTTATCAAAAGCAAAACCACTTAGCTTTCCCTTTCAGCCGAAGAGGGACAGGCTCAGTGCCTACTGAAGCAATGAGAATAATTATTGTTTCACCGGCTATCTGACTATCCCTTAACTGAGTCAAGTTAATAACCAAAATCAACCATCACAACCATGAAAAGTAATCCATCTTAATTTTTCCTCAAATATATCCTATCTAAGAAGCTCACAAAAGTGGACAAAAGCCTAAACACATGTCCCCAAAGACACTCTATAATGCAATTAATACAATGCATTTATAATTAAGAAAATATATCTTGAATCTCATTTGTTATTAAAAATTACAGACAAAAATAATCTATGCATGAATCAAGCTGTTTGAGGCATTTACCACATATTTTAGAAGAAATGTTCATATGCCGAACTTAGTACTTACCAGGTGGAGTTCAGGCCCCATGAAATTTATCACTGCAAGTAAACAAATTTGTTTCCATTTGCTTCTCTCTCACAGTATTATAAACTATTTGAGCATGACTACATAGTATTTTTTATCCTTATTATCCCACAGCCAAATATAGCATCTGTTACATGGTAAAAAGTTTTTGATATTGTTAACTAAATAAAACCATTTATACATTGCACTATATATAAATACAAATATTGATTTCTGATAATTTATATTAGTAAATTATATGTAAATCACTATATAACAAAAATTTGAGCAAAATTCTAAATTATACATATCAATACTTTAAGCTGAACTATTACTATTATGTACAGTAAGACATGATGTTAATTCATAAAACAGAATATTAAAGTGGGAGACACATTAAAAATTTTTGACAACTAAATGCCTCTTATATGGTTCTGACATTTCATATTGTTCTAACATAGAACCTTGTATATGATTCTAACATTTGCTTTACTAACACTTTACTAGGGAAAAAGATTTTTTTTTCTAATCACTGTATCCACAAGTCTTAGCAGTGTAAGACACACATCATGTGCTCAATTAATTTTATTTCATTTATTATCAAATGCACTTAAGAATGATTATAAGCATATTTACAAACAAAAATAAATTTAACCCTCAGGAAATAATTAATATAGTGAAAGAATCAAAACTTCAATATTTCAATAAAACTTGTAAGCTATAATGGTAGAAGAAAAGTGTTTAAAAGGATAGTAGGAAATGGGTGACATTTGCTATGATTGGTAAAACATGATATACATTTCTGGAGAAAGAGGTAATTAATATTTTTATAGAATGAAATGAAAGAGAAGGTAAAACAGAAACATTGAGATGGAAAAATTGACTTTCATGATGTAAGCATAAACCAAAATTTTATGAAAAAACAGAAAAAAAGCAATGACTAAATTTATATGAAGTACATAAAAACATTCTACAGAAGAGTTTAGTAACTCAGCACCAGAAATATTAAAGGGTATGGAATATAAAGACCAAATCTAATTAATTTCATCATTATAAGAATAATTCAACATGAAGAAATCTTTGGACATAATTTTTTTTATAATACCATACCATGGACAAAATCAGATCAATGAATGTTGAAAATGTATTTGATAAAAAATAACAGCTGCTTGTAATTGAAGAAATATTAGCCAAATGGTAATAGACTATACATTCAAAAAACCAACCACAAATAATCAAATTTAATTCTGATATATAGAAATTATTTAAATTCAATGGTGGCATGTACACTGAAACATTATTTCTCAACATTTTTGAAGGTGCTGATTAATATAATTACACAACTTTTAAAATATATATACAATTTTAAAAAAGAAAAGCGAACATGATAAAATAGAGACAGAGGCCAAGAAACACAACTATATCAAATGTGCAGAAAAGATGGAATAAATTTACAAGGTGGCTGAATTTAGAGAATTCAAAAATCGATACAGAGATATAGGTGTATTGACATTTACCTTTTATTATTGGACCATTAACCAGTTAACATGGAAATAAAAATATTACGTCATCCATAATATTGACAAAAATCACAAAATCTTAGTTATTTTTAAATCTGATTTGCATTTGTAGTGCTCCAGGTGTTTAGCAGGAACAAATGCTAATTCTTTCTTTAGGAGGACAACTTCACACCTTCAAACTAGGATTTGGGGAATTCCTACAAGCAGTAAGACATGACAATGAGCAGAATAAAAAATACGTTAACTAAGCACAAGGGAAAAAAGACAGCACAAGTGAGAAAACAAAAATACAAACAACGATAAAACAGATGTCAAACTCATCCTCAAATATTTCAAATATTAAAACTGTCTGATACAGACTATTAGAAACTATGGTCACTAAATTTAAAGAAATTTTCTCAAAAAATAAAAATACCTATAGGTATCAGAAATTTCATACCAGTAACATAGTCTATATGAAATAAAATAGAATCAAATAGAACAGAATTGTAAAATAAAGAAGTGATAAAAATTTTATCAATGATTTGGACATAGTTGGAGAGTAAATTAATCAACTAACAGATATTAGAAGAAATTATACTGAATTCAATAAAGAGAACTGAAAAAAGATAAAATACATAAAAGATAAGTTAAGAGATGAGGAAGAAAGTGATATATGTTTTAGCCAATATATTTTGTAGAATCAGGAGATTACAAGAGAGAAAAAGGAAAAGACAGAGACTATAGCACAGGAAATAGCAGAAGTTGTGGCTAAGATTTCCCCCCTACCCCAGAAAACAGTTAATGTATGAATAAATATGAACAAACAATGGTATTAAAAATTGTAGTGATTTTGTGTACTTAAAATTATATATATATATATAGGGGTTCATGTGTGTTTGTGTGTGTGCCAAGAAATGGATCAATTGAATCAAATTGCTCTAAGATTTTTATAAAAGAAGAATGAAAATATCAATTTTAAATTTTGATTAAATATATGGTATTTTATCTAAAGTAATTATTAAAAATGAAAGTGAGACAACTTCAAACTAATAACACATTTCTCTGTCAGTTATCTATTTCTGTTTAGCATCATCCTGGAATTTGGTGACTTAAAAGAATAGTAATTATGTAGTATCTTTTATAATATCTGTAGATCAAGAATTGGAGCGGCTCAGACGGGCCACTGTAGCTCAGCGTTGATCATGAGGTTGCAGTATAATTTGGATTATAGTTTGGAGTTGGAGTTATTGCAAAGGCTTCTACTTTCACGTTTGGTAATTAAAATGGTGAGGCATGAACAGCTCAGGGCTGAAACATCTGAGGCTCTTCAGGAGTCTCTGTCTCTAGGTAGATTCTCCATGTGGTCTAGTCAGCATTGGAGGTTTAGAGTAGACAGAGGCTCAGGGCTTCCAAAGCATGTGTCCTGAAAGCAAGACAGGTGGAATTTATATCACTTTCTATTGCTTTAAACACATTCTATTTTCCTAAATAGTTACACATTGAACCAAGGTTTGAGGGGAAGGAATCTAGACCTCATCTCTCAATGGAGAAGTATCTCAATTTTGAATACCTTCTTTAGGTATTTCTTTATTGTTAGTATGCTGGGACCCTCAAAAATGGAAATGGCATGGACTCCTTGCAACTTCCGAAAGACCCTAATTTGTATGTGTGTGTGTGTGTGTATTTGCCTCTAACAAGAAAAATTTTTCTCAAATATGCACATATACATTTAAGAATATTTATCAGAACAAAGTTTACAATAGCCTTGAGATGGAAATAGTCCAACTATATGAGAATAGAAAATAAATTATCGCATATTCTCACAACAGAATGCAACACAACATTGAAAAAGATTGAGCCACTTGTACAACTACACAGATAAATCTCACTACATAGTATTGTGCAAAAGAAGCAAATGAGCAAAGAAAAGATAAGAATTACAGAATAATTTCAGAATAATAATTACAGAATAATTTCATTTCTATAAGAGAAAAAGAAGTGAAACTAAACTGTATGGTTTAATAATTTTTATATTTAGTTGGAAATGTAAAGAAAAGCAAAGGCATTATTATCGTAACTGCAGAGACCACGGTTACCAATGAGGGGCAGGAGAGAACTAAGTTATCCAGGAGGAACACATTATAAGGCAATGTGTGAAGAGACTCCCCTTTGTGCTGAGAAGTGATTGCACTGAGAAGCCTGTTGAATGCTTCCTAATTAGGTTGTAGGCTTCTTGTCACAGAGAATGTATATCAAATGCTTATATGTTAGTTGGGTTTTTCTACAATGTTTTTATTAACTCTGAATTACCTAAATTTGAGAAAGTGATATGTAGTGTCGGCATTTAAGAATTTTAGCTTCGCTAGATAACAACATGGCTGGATACTGTGCCTCAGTTACTTTGTTTGGTCTCTATAAAGAATAAAAAGTAGAGTCCTGCTGGATAGCGTAATAGATGATATTATTTTAAGTATTTATAAATGTATTGTTTAGATGCAATTGGTGTCTTAAAATTATTGTCACTGGTTTATTAGTACACATGTATTTAGGTATGTTGCCATTTCAGCAATTTTAAACTGTTCCATGATTAAAGAAATCTCAATCTCTCTCTCTCTTTCTCTCTCTCTCCTTCCTCACAAATATCTTTTTAATTTTCCATATATTAAAATCTTTTCTTATGGCGCCTATGGGCCTCCCTATTCTGCACCAAATCCCAGGCAGATCAATACTCATTTGCATTTGCTTTTCCTTCATTCCAATCCCATGCGTTCAATTCATAGAATATTTTTCAAAGATAAACTTGGGTTTTCCTTTCCTGTGCATACATATAACATATTTTCTCTTATTTTTGTATTTCTTTGCTAATTTCAATCATGTATTTGAAAGCAGGATTTAAATTTCAGGCATAAATGGACTCTATTGAAAACAAAGACATTTTTAAACCTGGCCATGAACAAAATAAATTTGTAACATCTTTCTTATTAAAAGGCTTAAAGCACTTTATATCTTTTCACATTTTGTTATCTAAACAAACTTTCCTATTGAAAATGAATAGTTTGAACCTGCAAGCAGAAGTGGTTTAATCCAACATCGTATATTTAAATAAATTTTATTGTTTGGTAGCTCATAGAAAATGAGATTACCACTTAGCACTATTGACACATTTTAAAATTATTATATTGTAATGTAATAAATTCTTTTTGAGGAATTTGTTAATAAAGTTAATATCTTACTATCATGATACACTGATGGAAGGAAAGAAAAATGTTAGAGGTAGCTTTTATTGGAAAGTCTCAACATTATTTGGGAGTCAATAAATATTGTTTCCAACAGTTTTCTTACTTTTCCTTCATGTCCTTGACCCTTGCATTTCTCTCCTCTAGGCTAAGACATACTTTTTCATATTTCAGAGTGCTTTTTTTCTAGATCTGTGGGTGGATCTGGGTCTCTTGAACCATTGTTTTTATGTTTTCTATCAATTTCTCCTATTCTAGAATTTATTCCATGCTGGGATCCTGAGTGAATAGCTAAGGTTCATAAGTTGGCCTAGGTGTGTGCAATTTCAAAGCAATTATAAGAGAACAGAGATAGAAGGAATAGAGGAAGCATCTGTCTTCACATTCCTTTAAATATTTTCAAAGTGAAAATATCTCAAAATTAGATAGGAAGGAAGATACGAAAGGAAATGTACAAGTTAAATTAACAAGAGACCGATTAGATTATGTAATATGCCTGGGAACTTCCACAGAGACTTTGAAATTTGAGATTAACTCATCCATGGAGCCAATGACTCTTTAGAAATTAGCCAATTATATTATTCACTGAATATGTTGATGACTTAGGAATTTTTTTATACTCTTACACTAATGAAATCACAGTACTATTTTATAATCTGGAAGGAAGCTAGCTTCATTTTAAAAAAAAGTACTGAGAATTTGAGTATAGAAGTGGAAAATAAACCAGGTAAAATAATAAACCAATGTAAGATTTCATTTTCTAACACCAATACTAACTTTTGTAGATTATTTAGGGTTAAATATAGAGAAGTTTTAAACATTAGACTAATACTACTCATAGATTGTGGAAACATTAGCCTAGTCTCTTCATTAATTAGGAAGCTAAATTAACCTAAACCAAGAACACTTATTTAAAAGGAAAAAGAGAGAGAGAGAGAAGAAGAAGAATTATTTACTTTAGTGGTTTTTAGAAGAATACTTAGAAGAAGTATTTACTCTAGCATTTACTCTACCAGTTAACAGTAAAGTAAATAGAGTTTTTAAGCAATGTTTGTTTGTTTAAGTAGAATTAATCAAGCAAATTGATAAAATAGACTGGAGAATACAAGCTTGCTTTAGGTTACTGATAAATATTTGTTAAATGCTGAAAACCCAGCACCCACCTTTTGTCAACTGTAACTATTTTCATGAAACAGATTTAACTAATGTTTTCCTCTTGAATTAAAATTACTTTAACCTAATCCTTATGGGCTCATATGCTCATAGCAAATGAATATTTCAAGCGTATTTTCTTTTGTTTCCATTTTCCTTTTCACACTTTATGTCTTTTTTCCTCTTTTGAAGTTATTAGTTCCTTTTGGGTAAGGATATTTATTATCTTATATATTTTAATGATTTTCCAAATTTCTATCTGATTTCTCTATAACTGATACTCAATAAATATATCTTGGGCTAATAGAAGAATGAATGAATGAATGAATGAATCCATATTTGAGCAACCAAAATACTATTAACATTTTACTCCAGGAAATGGATGGTAGAATGTTATAACACATATGATTCAATTCAATTCAATTCAATTCCACATTTTTTTTTTTTTGAGACAGAGTCTCACTCTATTGCCCAGGCTAGAGTGCCATGGCATCGGCCAAGCTCACAGCAACCTCAAACTCCTGGGCTCAAGCAATCCTCCTGCCTCAGCCTCCCGAGTAGCTGGGACTACAGGCATGCGCCACCATGCCCGGCTAATTTTTTTTTTACATATATTTTTAGTTGTCCAATTAATTTCTTTCTATTTATAGTAGAGACGGGATCTCGCTCTTGCTCAGGCTGGTCTTGAACTCCTGACCTTGAGCTATCCACCTGCCTCGGCCTCCCAGAGTGCTAGGATTACAGGTGTGAGCCACTGCGCCCGGTCTCTTGGATATTTTCTACCAGGTGTTTTTCGTTGACAGTTTTTCCTCTCTCTGGGCCCTCTGTCTGTCTTCCTTCCTTCCCACTCCCTGCTCTGTGACCGTCTTGCCTGCGTACTTCTCCACTGTGACCCTGGTGTTGCGGTGATTATACAGGGGTTTGGGGCCTTTTCTGCTTGTTTGAGCATCTTTCCTTGTTACCCTTATGTCCCCTCTGGCTCTATTCTGTTTTCCCATGCAGGAACGTTTGTCCCCAAATCTGACCATGTCCTGGAGCACCTGCAGGGAGGGGTTCACTGGGTTTCCTCATAGGAGCGTAGTGTTCCCGGGACTTGCCTGTGTCCGATGCTGGAACTTCTGAACACTTCATCTCTGTTGAAAATAGGGATGTTTTCCAAACTGAGGTCTTTTGAGGATAGTGGGGACACTGTTCTCAGGAGCAACCACTGCCTAGGATGTCTTTTTGGCTACAGTGGGATCTGGTAGAAAGTTTGAAGTTACTAAAATAGGGAATGTGTTCTAATGTTGTCTTGAAAATGAATAAAATACACTTCCCTGAGTGGAAGAAGAAATGTGAGTGTGTTTAAATCAGTGGTGACAGCAGTGATGACAGGGATGGTCATCCGGTGCCTAGCACCGTCCTGGTGCCTGTACGTCTTTCCTTCTAGTCCGCACGGCAAGTCCCGAGGGGTAGGTGTCACTGCCCCAAAGGGCCTCAGCACACCCTTCCCCGTGGAAGTAGGGTTCTTAATCTGGAAGTGGAGTGTTCCCACCGGCACACAGGCTGTGCCACTGCTGCCGCCACTGGGTAGGTCTCTGTGCCGCCGTTTCTCCTGGAAAGGTGGTGGGATTGGATCAGATGTGCTCCAGAGCATTGCCGGCACTACACTTCTATGATTTGATGTCTCCATTATTTCAGAGATAGGTTCCTTTGGAAAACATCACAAGAAAAAAAAATGCCCTCCATCAAAATGTGTTCTGCTGTTGGGCAGACCCAGCGAGTGGTTAGGAAACCGGTTCTGCAGGAAGCAGGGGTAGGGATGAAGGTGCAGGGGCAGATGGACAGATGGACAAGCATCCTAAACACAACAGGGAAATAATTCTAGACCTGATTGCTCAGAGAGCCACAAAATTAGACATCTCAGACTCTGTAGCCTGCAGTTCAAGCCTGCTTGGGGATAGGGAATGCCCAGACCAGTGAGGGTCTCCCACTCAGCCCCGAACTCTGCATTCCTTTGTCAGATCTGGAAAGGGACCCCAGTGACGATTTAGTCTATCTCTTCATTTTCTGTCAGCATCAGTGGAGACTCCAGCCTTTGGCCACATGGTCCCAGTTCCCAGAGCAGCTCTGACAGGGGAGTCTTTAGATCAGGTGGTCCCCTGGCCATGCCCACCAGGTGTGCCACCTGCTCTGCCAGAGTGGTCTTGGTAGAATAGGGCTTACTTAGGGTTGTGGAGCTTATAAGGATCTCTCAGCCTCTCTTCTAATAACTTCTGCTTGAGAGATGATGATGTAACTGATGAAAACTGTCTTGAGACTTATTTTTGTACTTCAAATGGGTGGGGCAGGCCAGTTTGGTGCGGGATACCTCGGACAGGATCTGGTGTCCTCTGTCATTTCGACAGCCCGCTGGTCCGTCTGACCTGAGCACCTGCGATTTGCCAGCTTGGTCTAGCTGTTAGCCACCTTCTTATCGGGGTAACGAATCTGGGGTTCTTTGTGACTTCTCTGGTGACACACTGTGGTGAAACGCAGTCAGGATCTCCTAGCACAGGTGTGATGAAAGCCTGAATGAGGTCTGATTGATAGGATACATTGAGTTTTTCACACAAAAGTAATTTATAGAGGATCCCCAACTTTTAAACTGCTCTTATATTGTTAAGTTGGTATTTCAAACTTAGAAAACTGTAAATGGCATTTAGTTTTCCAGGCTGGCCTGTTTTATGCATATAACACAGCTGAAACATTATGTATTTACCATAAATGATAATAAAAAATATTTTTGCAAATGAATAATATAGAATTCAAGTTACAGACTCCCTCTGTCTTGAACTACTCTCGGAAGAAAGGCCTTCAGTAGTTCTAGCTGGAGCGTAGATGCATTTACACCGAGGTGTAAAGGAAGGGTGTCCCGTTCGTCTTCACTCTGACCAGAGGGACTGAGGAAGGAACAAGAGGTCCCTAGGTGTCTGCAGGGTGACCCAGGAGCAGTGGCAACCAGAACAGTGGGGTTTGGAGTTCTTGAGGCCGTGGCTGTGTGCAGCCTGATGGTCTCCTATAGATGCTGCTCCCTGGGTATTTCAGAATTCACGCAGACCCATGGGTCCAGAGCTGTTGGGAGCCAGGTGGGTGGGGGGAAGCGAAGGCTCTAGGGTTTCTCTGGTTTTGAGCAGGACAGAACCTGTTAGTGCTTGCTTTTGTCCAGAGTGGATGGGCTGGAGCTGCCCCCACAGTTTATCCTGACCCTTGTGAGGTCAGCAGTCCCATGCTCCATGCCCTCCAGAACCTAGTTTTCTGCAGGTACAGGCTGGCTCCAAACCACCTTCTTCAAGGAGCACCCGCTGTTGCGCTTCTAAGGTTGGGGTGGAAGCTCTTAGAACCAGGGGCACGCTGCACCCACCACACCCTTAGGAAGTTAAATCTCACAGCTCTGTCTGCTGCTCTTCTCTATCAGGGCTTGTAAACTGAGATCCCACCCCTGGGCATGCACGTTCCTCCCTGAGGAGGTCGCCCCCCATCTGGCAGCCACCCGGAGCTTTTCACTGGCCATTGAGAATGCCCAGTCCGGAGTGCTGCACAACTTAAATTCACATTACATTCCAGGAAATCTGACACTGCCTATGTTTCCTATTGATTTAAAAAGGTAAGACTCAGTGATATAATGTAATTTATTATTATGTAATAAAAGCCTATTATGGGTAGTAATTTTTCAGTGACTAACTTAATTTTACTTATTTGTATTCATTTAAATCTTAGCTTATAGTATGTTCAATACAAGTACTAAAACCACCTTTCTTCAAAAATCAGCAATTTTGGAATTTTTCATCAGTTGAGTCAAAACTGTCTTCCTTCCCTCCTCTTCAGAAACATAAAGATAAGTGAGATTTTTCTCACGTTTAAGTCAATTATTGAATAGAACAAACTGGGGGATAATTAATTTTTGAACCATAAGCACCAAACTGAAATGAATTTTATGAATTTAAAAATGTGATGGTTTTGAGGACCCTTTATTAGAACCAGAGCTTCTGTAAATATAAACAGCTACTGAATCAGTTAGGTGCAGAAATGAACCCGATCTAGAACTGCAACATGAAAATCGTTTCCAAACCAAGCTGTGATTTCATCAGGAATTTCCCCTAATTTACATTTTCTGGGTTTAATAGGTTTGATTCAAATTTATTTTCCCCTAAGTGAATTTTTACTACCGGAAGGCCTTTGTATGGAAATGACCTCCTCTCATCATGCAGCGTGCCTGCCCCAGAGGGTGCAGTGGCCTTGAAATGAGAGTGCTGGCCAGGGCGTGGAGAGGAGTCTGCAGTCACCACTCAAAGCTGGGAACGCAGTTGGGATAGGAGCGAAGGACGTACTCAGGAAGGAAGGGTCTTGTGTTTGTGCCTTTGTCCTGCGTGACTAAATATCAGACTCTGGCAGCATCTCCACAGGCAGCGGGGGCTGATCACCTGGAGATCTGCCTGCCCTGCTTCCTCCCGCTTGCCCCCTCTCCCACCTCCGCCTCCCCCAGACAGGTGGCTTCCGAGGAGGCTGCTGCTGCTGTTGGTGGCCAGAGAATTCCTTGTCTTCGTGCAACCAGAGGCCTCCCTCTGAGGTTATTTAAATGTGTTCCTTGGCATGAGGATGACTCACCGTTTAACAATTAATTACAGCTCCGTATATTGCAGGCACTGCACGTACGTGGGGTGCAGTCTCAGTGCTGTGCAACGTTAATGAGCTGCTCCACATTACCAAATTGTGACGACTTCAGTTTTATAGAACAGAAATTGAACCAGGTTTGGAGGAAAAGGCAAATTCATACCATGTCTTTGATGTGAAATCTTTTTATTTCTGCCCTGGGGCTCACAGTTCCCAGCAGGGTGAGGCAGAGGTGGGAGGGGGGCGGGCCAGACGGCTGGCTGTTAGGGAAGAGGGCAAGGAAACTGCCCCTCAGCGCTGTGGTGGCTGCTTTGGCCAGTTCATGTTCACAGGGCCAGCCATAGGTGACCTGCAGAGAGGCATATTTGTCTTAGGTGATTTTTTAAGTTTTTAAGGTGAGCAAGCATTTTACTATACCCTGGTTTTTCTTGAACATATATTACGGTCTACTATCCAAAAATCTTTAAAGAAACTTTTCCTGAAGTAAAATATTTTAACCGTTATCAGTTAAATATTGGCAGCATAAAGTCACATCTCCTGTTGAGCTGCACCGAGAGGTTCTGTCACTCCAGCGCATCTGTTACGTCTCAATAGACTTTTAGGCATGAATCCTCCTGGCCCATCTCTCTGCCTTTCACACACCGTCTCCTCCCCTCCCTCCCCTGCCGGCCCTGGTTATGCTTCAGCTCTGTTAAATTTCTTCTGGAACCAGGAGGAGGTCAAGCCTGTTTTGGGCTCAGGGACCTTGCACCTGCTACAGTTGACCCTGGAGCAACACGGGTTGGAACTGCGAGTACGCACTGACACTGCCACCCGAGACAGCCAGACCAGCCCGCGCCGCCCCCTCCGCAGCTACTCAACCTGAAGCTAGTTCGGGTGTAGATCATTGTGATGATCCACTTCCACTTAATAGGAAATATATTTTCTCCTATGATCTTCTTAATATTTTCTTTTTCTAGCTTTATTGTAAGAATACAGTATATAGTACATATGACACAGTATGTGTCAGTTGACTTTTTATGCTACGGTAATGCTTCCGGTCAATAGTCGGCTAGGGCGTCAAAGGTGATACGAAGATTTGACTCTGAGGCGTCATGGCCCCTCCCTCCCACACTGCCTAAAGGCCAGCCTATCCTGTCCCGACTCTTCCATCGATGCTGCCTGCCTCTCCCTGCCGCTGTCAGGGCCCAGTGCTCCTGTGACCGGCACAGAGAGGCCTTCTGTGGCCACTTGTCCAGAGTGGCACCATCCTCCCAGCACCTCGCTCCCAGGAGTCTCTTGGGATCCAATTATTCTATCTTATTTTTCTCACAGCACAATTACTATCTGAAATGATCTCATTAATTTGCTTATTTTTTGTTGTCTGCCTCCCACCAGAATGTTCTCTGCTTGCTGCTGTATCCCCAGCACCGACAGCAGCGCCTGCACAGTGCACCACTCAGCAGAAGCTTATTATAAGGATGAGTAAATGGATGAATCCCGGATTCCTTTTGTTTGTTTTTTTTAAGCCCAGGCAACAGTGAAGACTTTCACTGTATCAGTAGATCCCTTGGAAGGTTAGTAATGTAAAAAAAAGCTTCCTGCGAATACTTTCTGTTAGAACTCTTACTGCAGCCTCCGCAATCTGTGAGGGGCCCTTCAGTGGATATTTAGGGGGCACCTGCCAAGTGTTAGCATTGCTCTAGGGCAGCGGTTCTAACCTAGGGTTGATTTTTCCCCAGAGGACAGCCATCAATGTCTAGGGAGGTGTTTGGCTTTTTGATTGTCGTAGTGGGTGGCAAAACTAGATGCTACTGGCATCTGGTGGGCAGAGGCCAGGGGTGCTGCTGAGCGCCCTGTCATACACAGGAAAGCTCCCGCAGGAAAGAAGTATCTGGCACAAAATGTTAAATAGTGTGGGGTTGAGAAGCCTGCCCTGGAGTCTAGGGACACAGTGGCAAGGCCCCTGCTCTTGTGGAGCTTATGTTCTGGTAGGGGAATCGGGGTGGCCAGATAATAAACTGGTAGCGATGAGGGCCGAGAAGGCATATGACAGGGTGTCGTCATGGTAGCTGTGGGTGTGACTTAGATCGAGTGGCAGGGAAGGCATGAGGAGGTGGCTTATGAGCGGGAGTCAGCCACGGAGAGCTGGGGGACCCTACTGTGAGGAGGGGACAGTGCGTGCTAATGGGCAGCGCACAGGGGAAGGTATAGTTTTCCAAGGACTTTGGGGTTTGGGTTGGTTAAAAAGAGGGCCAGTCATTCTGGGGCTTAAGTGGTACTTTTATCCAGTGAAGGTGGCATAGAAGTCTGCTTGAAAAACCATGAGATGATGATGGTAATGATGATGATTTTACAAAATCTCATTGCTTGAAAAGAGCCCAGCTTCCTAAAAAAATTTTTTTCAGCCTTCAGTAAAGTTCTTTAAGAGTGGTGATTTGTCTTTCTGAGGTTTGCCACCAAGTTTATCCCCTCTTCCTCTTTCTTGACATGTGGAGCTCCCCAGCTTCGTTTCTCTGCTCAGTGCACGGCCAATCACATCACACACGTGGTTGCAGGAGAGGGCAGGACTGTAACTAAAGAAGTCAGGGCACAGAGAAGGGGAGGGACTTTCCCTAGAACACAGTGACCCGATTGGATTTTCAATAATAATAGTCAAGCCTGAAAGGTAATTTTGGTTTCCTTAATACCAGTTGGGTGTTCTTATCTGTTAGATTATCAGGCTCCTAAAGTGCTGCATTCAGTGCAATACCATTGTGATGCAAGCCCGCTAATACTTTTCTCCACTGACCAGTCTCGCTGCTCCTCTTACCAGTACCCTGTCCATAGTTCATAGAGTCCCAGAAATTCTACCTCTTTGTCCATGTTCTCCCAGACTGAACAGAAGACTGTAAATGTCTTCCCTTAGGTCTTTCCTGCCAGTCTTGGAAATGTCAAAGGAATTAGATTTTCTTTCTGTACTTCTAGGATGTATTTATCCTTGGTGTAAATGTAGCATTTTTACAGCTTGTGGGTCATTAGGTTGCTTTTGGCTTCAGGTACCTAAGGACTCTAGCAAGAAGTTGTTGTGTCTTGCTATCCAGGAGTGCTGAGGATCCCAGGGGAATGGGAAGAGGGGGAGCATCTCTTCCTTGAGTACCTCTTTCTAAGAAGTCTCCTGTCGGCTCCTCTGTGTTTCATTGGCCAGGGGTTGGTCCGATGTCTCTCTGGCAAGGGGAATGGGGCTATCTTGACTGGCGTGGATGAATTAGGATTTGCCTCCCTCCCTGGGAGAGGCGTGGACACCCAAACAAAATCTGAGCACTGCCAGCAAGGGGGAAGGAGGGATTGCTCCTGGGTGGTCATAGGTTCCAGATTTGTCATTTGTCTTCCTGGCAAGGACTCAGGATACTGACCCTTTATATTTTTCTAGTCCTTCATCATACATGAAAGTGTTTGTTTTTCTTTTTAAGTTATAATGATTAGAGAAACGGTGATGACCTTGAGCTTTGTTTCCCCCTACCCAGGCTTGACCTATCCAACGTACAGATGTTGCTTCTGATAAATTGGATTGACTTGCAGGATTTTGGAGTCGGAAGCTTTAGGGGACGTACAGTTCTGTCTTCTCCTTTCACACACAGGGACATTGGGGCTCAAGCTGCCAAGTGACCAGCTCAGTGTCTCACAGCTCCTTCTGTTGGTGTGCAAGGCTCTCGTTTTGTGTCTTTTTTTCCTACTTTCATGACACTTGGTCCCTGTTCCCTCCAGGTAATCAATGCTATTGTGCACTTCTAAGTTTTTATCTCAGTTAAAGCCTGCACAAGAACTAACTAGTGGTCATTTATAGCTCAGCATGAGTATTAGCTATTTCATATTTTAAATCTTCTCTTGAATCATGCAAAGGCATTTCAATCACTGGTTAACAGATATGGCAATTATTTTAGGGTGTGGGGGACCTTCAGTCCTCTTCCTGGTCCTTCAGAATCACACCAGCTGGCAGTACCTCCTCTGCCTCCTTCCTGCTTTAAGGGGGGCTCTGCCACAGTCACCCCCACAGCCGTGTCAGAGGAGGGAAAGGGGCCTTGCTTCACGTGGGAAAGAGTGTCCTACCCGACACCATTCTTGGACCCTTATTTAATTTAAAAATGTGAGTAAATTCTGAGCTCTGTTGTCATCTTCTCCCTGAGCAGAGGGAGAGACAAGAGCAGGAACAGAAGGCCCTGGACCCTGATCATCCGCCATGCCCTTTGGGTGAAGGTGTCCATATGACAAAGAGCCCATGTCCCCAGTCCATGGAGAAGGCCTTTCTTCTCTGTGAAGAGATGCTTTACTTCTGGAAACCCAAGTGCATGCTTATAGAAACCTAGGGGGTGGCTATTTGTGCTCCTAAAGTTTTCTTTTGTTCTGTGCAAATGGAGTCATCCTGGGCACCGTGGTAAAGTTCCCTGGAGCATTTAGAAAGTGACTTGGTCTCCTCACTGGTCGTTGTAGCCACCGGTACCTTGTCTGAAGTGATACATATGCAGTCTTTCCCACAGAGAGAAGTAAGTGCCTCCAGAGTATTCTGACTGTTGGGGCGCAGGAGTGCTGGGCAGGGTGCCTGCTGGCGCTCTGCGTGCTGCCCGCCCTGCGGCTCCACTGGCAGCGGCAGCCACGGACGTTGCACTTGTCCTTCCGCCAGCGTCTCCTAGTTGGGTGCTGTAGGCATTTTTGCGGGGACCATTCTGTGTTGGGGCCTGTCCTGCCCACGGAAGGGGGTTTAGAATCCTTGGCTGTCACCTTTCAATTCCCCACCCAGGTGCTATGACGACCACAAATGCCCCCACCCGCTCTGCAGCGCCTCCTGCAGGACAGACAGCTCAGCTCGAGGACCACTGGAACTAATGAAGAGTCAGGATTCTGGAGCCTGACTTGCTCCCATGTCCACGCCTGTCCCTTTCCTTCCACTGGCCCTCTGTTTTAGGGGTTTTCTGTTTCTAGAGAAAGTAAATGCTGCTTCTTGGACATCACACAGCAAAGCAATTTGATGAGCTATGGACTTGCTATGAATTGCTTTGAATTCATCAGAAATGGATGAGTGCTCTCAGAGTGCGTATTTAACACTACTTACGCACACACTCGCTCACACTCATGCTCGTCCCCAAAGAACACTCACCCCTTCCCAGGGACAGGGTCTCGGCCACATGCGTTGGGCGGTTTGCGAAGCAGTGTGCATTTCCAACCCACGGTGCTCATGAGTCCGACCCTCGCAGGAGGTCATCCGTTTGGGCCCCTTTAAAGGGCCCGGTGAAATCAGGCAATG
Source organism: Lepilemur ruficaudatus (assembly GCA_963574885.1). Lineage (NCBI taxonomy): Eukaryota > Metazoa > Chordata > Mammalia > Primates > Lepilemuridae > Lepilemur > Lepilemur ruficaudatus. Next base: position 24,493 of record CAUYRT010072033.1, read on the forward strand.
GGATTCTGCACGTAAAACTGTGCAAGCCCCTGTGTGGAAGTGTGGTGTGCCCCCCACCCTGCCTCAAGGCTGGGTTTGCACCATGTGTCCACTGTGGGAGCTCCGCTGGTGGAGACAGGGCCCTAGGAGGTGGTAGGTAGCCTTGGGCACAGCGGGGAGGGGAGCACCCAGCAGCGTTCACTCTTAATATGTCTTTCTCTTCGGGTCTCGTTAAATGTCACTTCCCTTGAAAAGTCTTCCCTAGACTCCTATTCTAAATTGTCTCAACATTTTATCTGGCCCTGTTGTGCTCTTGTCTCCTATACCACTTAGAACAATGTGTAATTACATATTTATTTGTCTGATAATCTGTCACTCCAGTAGGTGGTGAACTGCGTGAGTTGGGATCCCGTGTACTGTCCGTTGTCATATCCCCAACATTTAGCGTAGCGCTGGCATCTAGGTAGCTGCGGAACAAGTAGACAGCGACGGCAGAATCCTCTTGTGTTGATGTTGAAATAGGAAGGAGGCAGAGGTTTGGTATTGCCTTAGTCTGTTCAGGCTCCTATAACAAAACTACTCTAGGCTGGTGGCTCACAAACAACAGAAATGTGTTTCTCACTGCCCTGGAGGCTGGGAAGCCTGACTCGATCCACCAGCACATTCCACGTCTGGTGGGAGCCTCCCCTGGCTGTCGTTTGCTGTGTCCTCACGCAGCACGAGGGGCGAGGGGCCTCTCTTATAAGGGCCCTCGTGACCTAATTACCTAAGGTGCCACTTCCTAATACCATCACTTCGGGGGTTAGAATTTCAACATAGGAATCCGGAGGGACACGACGTTCAGTCTGTAATGTGGTACGTGGGCTGTGTTGGGAGTTAGCTCTGATGTTGGGGCCGTGCTCAGGGAGGAGGTGAGCAAGTTGGACAAACCTGGGCGCCCCGTGTAAGCCGCATCTGAAGCGTCTGGGAGCCTGCTTCAGATCTGGCCCACTGGGGAGCTCTAGGAGATGTGTGATCCAGCCCTGGGGGTGAGATCCAGAGGGCAGGAGGCCAGCTGATGACACTAAAGCATAGTTTTGTGTTTTCAGAAGCACAGAGTAGTATTTTCAAAAGGCAAAGGAGACTCCAAGGGTGGGGATTGAAGCACGTGGGAAGCAGGGGCTGCTTCTGACCCAGGAGGGACGCAGTAGGAGGTAGAAAGAGCTCAGGCTTTGGAGTTGAGCCTGCTTTTTATTCTAGATTTCACCACTGACCAGTCGTGCGGCTCTTGGCCAAGTTGTCTGTCCTGGCTGAGACTCAGTATTTTTACCTGTAAAAGGGGGTGAAGTAATACCTCCTTTTGGGTTGTCATGGATATTCAATGAGATGATATTAACATATGTACCTACATACCCATTGCAATGCCTGCTTCCAGTGAGTGTCCAGTGAGTGTTAGTTCTTAGTTCCTTTTCTCTCTTGAATAGCTAACCATCACATCTGCTAGCTGCTTAGTCTGTAGATACGCATTGTGCATAGGTAATGGACCCATGGTTGTGTTAAGGGTGGCAAAGATTTAAAAGGAATACAGATTAATCCTGCAACTGCCTCCCAGGTTAACATGTCCCTGGGAGAATACCTTTTGGATTTTTAGTACCCCTGCTTCATATGTTATGTGCAGCTCTGAGTAAAATAAGCTGATGTTTATATAGGAGAAGTTTATTTTCACAGCCTCCAAACTTAATATAACATTTTAGAGAAAAGTCTCAAGTTATGTTGCAAATACTGTTGTTAGAACATGAGACTCACTTGCAGGGGTTTTGTAAAGAATGTTGAGTATCAATAAAGGGGGCGTGATTGGGATGTTGGGCCGTATGACTACATCTGAGGAGCATATTTCCCTTCCCAAGGTGAGGAGTCTTGGCCGCATGTGTGGGAGGACGTGGGAAGCCAGGTTTGGGAGGCGGACAAGGCTGCCTTCTCACCATGGCACACCCGGGTTCTCTTCTTTGCCCTTCCCGCTTTCTGGCCACTGGTCTTCCTAGAAAGAGGTCATCCATTTTGGTCCTTCCAAAGGGCTGGGTGAAATCAGCTGGCAGGATTCTGCACATTAAACTGAGAGACCAGGAAATGCTATTAATATTTTAAGCACTTTATATATCCATTGTGGTAGTTGGTGTGATAGTTATGTGATACTATACAATAGACATCATGCTATATTTTGGTACATTTTGGGAAATACATGATGATGTATTTTGGTTACATTTTAGGATATTGGCTTTGGGTTGACATGTAATGCATTATAATTTTTTCTGTTTAGAAGATGAGAAACAGGCTAGCATTTCCCACAGAATGTCTGACTTTTAGAAAAAGATTATTGATGTGTGTCTTTTTATATATGGCCCCTATCTTCAAGGAGTGGATGTCTTTGGGGTGACAGGACAAACAACAAGAATGGAATGCTCACATAAGGAACAAAACAAATGACACAGGGGGTATGCAGTCAAATTAGGTGGATCTTTGGGGACAGAGGGCTGCAGGGGTTAGGAACAACCATGTAGGACGGAGTTCTTTGAATTTCAGACTTCAACAGTTTCTTCTGGCGAACATTCCTTAAATACCTGCATCAGGTACTGTGCTGAGTATGAAGTGATAAGCAAAGAAACATAAAACATAGCATGATGCCTGCCTTGAATGTCTGTAAGTCTAAGAGGGATGAGAAGACATTAAAATAACACAATGCAATGTGATTCCAGGTGGAAAAGTTATAATGTGCTAAAAGAGAGGGATGGCTAGACAAGATATGCAGAGAGGGGAGACGACATGAGTATGGAAGAGGTTGCCGTGGCTTTGGCTAGAATAGTTATGTCAGCTGAGATGCTCTTAAGGCGAGGTCTTGATGAGAGCTGCCCAGATTATCAACTGGTACTGCAGAGCCTGTCAGAATGGATGTCACTGGCCAGGGTTGCTGGTGGGGCTCTGGAGCCCTCTGCCCTGCCAAGCAGAAACCTTCTCTGTACTGGCTTGGAAGGGGGATCCAGAGGGCCTAAGGAAGGGTACCTGCACAGTGGGTAGCATTTGGGAGACTCAGAGCAGTGGCTGTTTACTAAATAATACAGAAATATTTTAATATTTAATGACCAGTATGTTTTTATCATATATAGTAGCTGAAGATCAGCTCAAACTAAAACCCCAGGGGTAGGTAAGCTAATGAAGCCAGAGTGTAGGCTATCTATTTCCCTCACTCCACCCCAGAAAATATATTTTACCCAATAACAAATGTCTTGCTCTTCTCTGAGGTTGTTCCACCTGGCTTAACCTAAAGGTCTGATTTAGGGTTTAAGGTACCCCACACAGAAATAGTTGAGAAATCTGTTACCTGACCACTCTAGTTACCCTAATCAGAGTGCCCCCACCACCCTGGCCCCCTGCCCCAGACCCCTGGACCTCACCCCCATCCAGCAAATGGTGGCAGAGCACAGGATGCCAGGGCCCACGCCAGGGCGGCTGCCAGTGTCCATTCTGACAGTGGTGCTTACGTGGTGCCTGGCGCCCAGGTACTCCAGCTCCCGCCTGGCCCCCACGCCCTCCACTTCCCCTGCCAGTGGGAAGCAACAAATTGTACAGTACCACATTGAGCCTTGGTTTTGGATGAAGTGTACAATTACAAGAATTTGTTTTCATAAAAACAATAATCAAACATCTTTAAAATTTTTTCTAAATCTCCTCTATAAATCAGTATGGTTTGAAAGAAAACCAAAGTAAAACAAACACCAACAATCCTCATGAACAGAAGAGTGGGAAAGGGGTATGTCTGATGGTTGTGATAGTAAGAAATCTACTGGGAGGAGGAGTCATGTGCCTGCAGTTTGGTGGCTCTCAGAAGACAAATGGTGTCCCATCTGTGTGTGTGTGTGGCAGGGGGGGACGGAGGGAAGCGTGCCCGCGGCCACTCTGCGTGCTTGCTGTTCTGCGCGGCTGCTCGCTCGCCTGTACCACCACGCACACAGTGCCCTGTAAGCAGCTGTTTGCCCAAGAATAAAGAATCTCTAATTATATCAGTGTTTTAGAAATATAATATAAGGAGCTGAAGTTTAAAACAACTGTCTTGAGCTTCAGAAAACTCATCTCTGGAAAGTATCCATTGAGGGAAATTTGCTCTTCCCTGGGGGTCTGATGGGGCAAAGAGCAGGTCGGATTCTTCTGTCTTTCAGTCCGTGGACTAAGTGAAGATTCTTCACGTGTTCCTTTAAAACAGTAATTGCTTTGTTTCCTCAAGATCCATCCAGTCCCCAAATCAAATTCTCCACTAAAATAAGAAGGTTTAAAATCCAGTTATTTTAAGTGTGCCTACTCTTAAAATGTGTGTCTGTTATGTTGTGTGCATAAGTGGCTCATATCAGAGATGCAGCAAGTCAAGCTGTATGAATTTCAGCAACACATGCCAGAGAGGAGAGGGGGACAGAGAAAGAGAGAGATCCTTCTCTCCAGGAGAGGCTCGAATCTTACTTTCAACTGTTTCTAAAAATGGCAGATGCAAAGTAAGAAAACAAGTTTGTCTGTTGCGGAAGGGAAGGAAGGGCAGGGAGGGGAGTCTAGTCTTCAGCGTCGTGTGATGTATTTTTATCTGACTGCTTTTGCAGTGGAACATCTGGGAGGCTAGTGCAGAGTCGGGGTCTGCCTGTGTTCCAAGAGCTTTGTTAGGGCCATAGAGCTTAATTTCACAGGGCCACAATGGAAAATATGGACTCTTTACATAGTCGGGAGTTGGGGATGGGGCAGGCTGAAGCAGTGCCATATGACATGGTGTCCACTATTGGTGGGATAGTGATGATAGTGCTAATAACAGCAGGCTTAGGACTTACGACATCTTTCTTTGAAGGCATTCAAATAGCCTGCCTTGTTTCCTGTTCCTGGGAGGAAGTCTGGGACCGATGGTAGTGCTTCCATCCTGAAGTCGAGAAATGTTCGGGGGCTTAGGCAGCTCGAGGTTAGAGGTGGATTCCAACAAAGTTCACCTGGTACTTGTGTTGATATCGACATTTTGCACTGTGTGATCCGAAAGTCAGTAACAGGCAAACATTACCAACTTTAGACTGGCAGAAGACTGGGCCTAAGTTTTGAAGTTTAGAAACATTCCATTGATCAAAATGTGTTAGAAGGGGGAAAAAAGGATGAAGTTAATTCTTTCATCCTTTCATTCAGCATATCTTTCTTGATTACCCATTAGAGCCCAGCACATGACTGGAGGCTATATTGGGGGTAGACTGAAGCTAGGTGCAGTGTCCTCTCCTCTCTGGTCATTCCTCTCTGTCTGAATCTGCAGCTCTAGCTAGTATTTTGTGCCATAGAGAAGGAAGTAAGTATGCAGGTAGGTAATGAAGACAAGCTAGGATTTTAATATATTGAGATGGTTGTGTAGTGATGGTAGAGTTGGCTCTTGGGGTGCATTTTAGCAGAAAGGAACAGAGACATTCAAGAGAGTCCTATTCTCTAGTCAGTGTCAGGACTGACTTTTCTATTTGTTCTGTGGTCAGTGAAGGCCCCGCTAAAAACCCAGGGGTTAGGGTGGGTGTTGGCATGAAGGCACCCTCAGCTTTAGCAGTGAGAGCAATAAACTGGGCAGGCTCACTGAATTGGAAGTCAGGTCACAACTGGATATGATGTGGGATTTGGGACCTTATCGGCCACTATGCACTTTCTCACTCCTTGCAGTCACCGTGTCCCAACAGCACTGTGAGATTGGTCTCGGTTGTGCCTGGCCCGGAGAACGTCAGGTTTGTGAACACATGGCCTCTCCAGTAGAAGTCTGGTAGAGAGGGAGTGTGTCCATGAACTGTAATTTCTCTAGGGACAATGCTAAGAGCAGACTCTATGTCTGTTACTGCCGTGTTTTAGCGAAAATACGGGCCTCTCTGGAGGCTTCTTTAATGATAGCAGTTTTATGTGTCTTTAAGACTTACTCAGCAGGACCCCACCAGTGGACTCTCATTCTCCCAAGAGCATAAATTAATTCATACAGGATTGGTCTTGCTTGGAGGTTGGGGCTTGTTTGGGGGGACACAGACATGAACAAGGCTTGGTCTCAAATCCTCAGTTGTGTGGCTCCTACTTTCTTTCACCTATCATTCTCTCTGCTACTTTTAAGTTATTCGTGCAAGCTCGGGGGACCGGAGGCAGGAACTGGCATTTGAATTAATGGCTGGATAATCCAGAACAGTCGAAGAGCCAAGAAATTATTTTTATTTTGTTCTGGGTTATATATTTTTATGGGGTGATGGTGAGAGAAACAATGGATTTTGTTTCCCAAGTGTGTGCTTCTTGCACTGATAGTAAAATTAGCTACTGTTTGCACATCAGCCAGTGGTAGGGAGACAACTCAAAGCAAGTGTGGTTGCAGGAAAGAGACCAGGAATCCAGTTGCTGTTGCTAGCGTCATTCAAAGTACAGATTCTAATTATTACATACTACCTGAATTAGACAAATTATACTTTAGAGAAATTAGGTAGCTTCTATATTTGAGGAAATCTTATGATTAATTGTAAAGGAAATCATTGCCACCAGAATTCTGGATTTTAATTTTTCTGATCTGCTTAAAGCATGACATACCTGCATACATTATAACTTATTTTTTAAGAATAGAAACCTAGATAGGGAATAGGATTTAGTCCTTAGAATGCAGAGCTTATAACTTCATAAAGAGGTGTATTTTATTTAAGCCAAATACTATTACTGTTAATATCTTTGCCATTATCCAGAATGTTGACTCTGTTATGCCTGAGTCCGTGGCTCCTCCCCTCCCCTCTCTCTCTCTGTGTTTACTGTGACAGGCGACATGTCTGGGATGACAACAGATGACGAGGCCATCAGGGTGACCAGTTAGATGTGGTTTCTGCCTTCCTGGAGCTCAGGGTCTGGCGAGAGAGACAGACAAAGGGAGCGTAGAACTGTGGGACACCATGCATTTCCCCCTGATGTTGGAACCAAAGCAGGAGACCCTGACGGTAATCCCAGTGCTCATGCCCTGGAGATGCCACAAATTGCTCAGTGATTTTTATTGTTAAAATATCCTCCTGCTTGGACTTGTTCTCATAATGACTTCTCTGGTGGAAGTATAGTTATAAAAGACACTGGGAATTGCCCATGCTGCTCAGCCTAGGCTCCGACTCCCACAGACGCCTCTGGGCCGGGCTTGAGCTAAGCGTTTTCTGGAGACACGTGGTCAGTGAGGAGGGAACACCTGCGCTTGCCCATGCTCGCAGAGCCCAGGGGTGGGGTCGGTATTGGACAGCCTGGAGGGGCACCTGCTCGGATCGGCCTGGAGTTGAGGTCAACCCATCGGGTCAGCAACTTCCTAAGGGAAGAAAAAATCCTGCCCAGGTTTTGCTCTGAGCTTTTCCTGGTGCTGCTTGTTGTGTGGCCTTCGGATTGTCACTATCCTTAGGCACCGTTCTCCCTGCCTCCCTTGGAGAGGGGACCTTTGCCTTTCTGTGCAGGGTGCCGTCTGTCTCATGTGGGCTTCCAGGGCTGGGGTGAGGAGGCGGCGGCGAGATTATTGCCTGTTACACATGGACATCTAGATGGGGGAAGAAACATAACAGCTTATTTTTAGGCTTTGCTAATTCTCACTCTTCTCCTAGTTCGCTGCTACCTGGCAACAGCTTATTGTCATGGCAACGCTGATGTTAATGAGTGAAGCTCTCTGTGTGTCTGTCTTACTCAGTGCTCTGTGACAGACAGGCTGTGTGGAGCTACCTTCCTGGCCATTGGGGGCTAAACGCTGGGCCCCTGTCCTCTGTGCAGGCCTGCAGGGCCCTGCCTGCAGAGGAAAGGTTTGGAGGATTGACGGGGGATTTATGGTTCTGCTCCCAACCTGTTCTGTCCTTGCAGATGGGCCCACTGGCCTCGCCCCACACTGCCCTGCTCCCTGCGGTCCAGCCCTCCACATTTTTAAGTGGCAGCCATAGGCTGTTGAACAATAACCAGCCTTCTCAAGTTCAGGGCATCTCGGGATTTGAGCAGGTTTTTGTGGCGCCTTCTCTGCAGTTGGTAGTGAGGCTCTGAATCCAGGGTCCTGAGAGGAGGAGATTTGTGGCTGGTCTTGGAGGGAGGAACGCCACACCTCTGGCCCCTGGGCTGAGAATCAGTACCTCCGCCATGCCTGCTGGTCTTGCCTCTCCACGTCTGTTGCTCAGGGCTCTGTCCCTGGCATCACAGCACATGTGAGAAAGAGCACCAGCCTCCCAGCGTCTCTGTGCCCCGTCTGTCTGTCTGTGGAGAGGCGCTAGTCTGAAACCGCCACAGCTGGTGTGTGTGAGGTGCTCTGGGCTGCTGCTTGCCTGTCCCCTGACGTCGGTGACTGCTGCCCCTCTCTGTGACTGTTTTCTCACTCATAATTAGGGAAAATACTAGTACCTACTTCAGAGCATTATTGAAAGACTCCAATCAGATAAATTGTGTCTAGCGTATAAAGCAGTATCTAGCATGAAATAATGGGTAAATCTTAGTTGTTATTATGTGTGGTCATTATTTAATCTTCACACTGATCTGGTGAACTAAGGACTATTATTACTCTCAAATTCACAAAGAAGGAAACTGAGGCGTGGAGAGGTTGAGCGCTGACCAAGGTTGCTGGGAGCAACAGGCTTGGCCTTGAAGCCTGGGGTGCTCTAAGCCACCACACTGTACAGTGAGCCTGAAGATGCTCGCCCTGCACGCCCCATGGTGACAGCCCGCTGCTCCTGGGAGGGGGCTCGGGGGCCTCAGGAGGGTTCCTGAGCACGTTGCATTCCTGGGATAAAAGGTGCTACGTGAACACCGTGTCACCATTGTTGGTAAGCGTTGCCTCCAGAGGTGTGGCACCTGGCTGGCACTGCTCACCTTGAGGTAGTTGTCGCATGGCTCTGTACCGCACACTGGGGTCAAAGCTCCCTGCAGCCGCCTTGGCGTGGCCCCGCACTCTTCCTCAGCATGTGGCGTCCTCTGAAGCCAGCCTTCAGTTGCGCTAAGGAAGCATGTTGCCGCTTTACTCCTGCTAGCTCCTCCAGAGTTTTCAGCAGCGTGTAACAGCTTTATTTATTAATTTTTTATCAGGGTAATAGTTCTTTTAAGTTTTCTATGCATTTTAAAAATGGTAGCACATTCATGTGGCACAAAAGAAAAAATGCACAGAAGGATGTCTGGTGAAAGTCCCCCTTCCCCTTGGGGAATGCGTGCATACCCGTGCACACCGAGGGAGCACTGCTGTGTTCTTACGCAGTGTGTGTTGTCTTCACTTAACAGTGTGTCTGCGAAACTGCTCCAAATCAATGCACAATCTAGGAGAGTGACCCCATTCATCTTCAACAGACAACTCAAAGTTTTATTGTTATTCTGGGTAAATGAGATCAAGTATGTGCATCATTGTGAAATAGCTTAAGAAAGCCTAACTGCTAGCAGTAAGTTAGTAACAATAGTAAGAATAATTATCACCACCACAATAATACTAGGATTCTTTTTAGTCCCTAAAAGAGTTTTTTATCTCTCATTTTAAAGCTGAAACCCTAAGTCACAGAGCTAAAAACGCCCCTGGGTTGCTGTTTGAACGTAAGTCTATCTGAATTCCCTTCTATCTGTTCGCTCACTCACACTGTGCTCCTTTTTCTTGTGTAAAATGTACTCAGGAGTGGATTTCTGATCAACACCTAAGTGGACATACAGGAACAACATTTGTCGGGCGTTGGGCAGATGGGAGGGGGAGGAGGGGTTGAGTATTTACATACATAATGAGTGCGATGCACACTGTCTGGGGGATGGACACGCTTGAAGCTCTGACTCCGGGGGGAAGAGGGGGAAAGGCAACACATGTAACCTAAACATTTGTACCCCCATAATATGCTGAAATAAAAAAAAAAGAGTGGCTCTCAGCCACAGCATGGCCTTGGGGCTGACTCCCTAGGAGTCACTGTGGTACTCTGACTTAGCGATGGCCTCACTAGACAGTTCCCGTCACACCCGGGGTCCACTGCAGACGCTTCTGGTTAGCACACATAGCTGACTGATGAGTGAGGTTCGTTTGGCCACCGTCTCTTCTATTCCATGCTTCTATTTCTTTGCCTAGAGCATGTGCAGCCATGGCTCACCCCTGCCTAAAAGAGTTGCTGGAGAAGAAAGAGAAAGAATGTTCAGCATCTCATCCCCATGTTCCCTTCCTCACCACTCTTGTGTGGCAGAGGTGCTCTCTCAGGATTTGGACTTGAGTACCTTGTGCGTGGAATTCGGGAGAAACCAGGAGGAGCAGTTCACATCTGCATCATGGCTGGTATGTAATAGATGCTTAGCAAATGCCTGCTACATGAGATGGAGAAACAGAGTCACATTTGGCTGCATATTCAGGGTTCCCTGCTCAGAGAGATGTCAGAGACATGTTGGTCTGAGTTCCTTTGCTTAGCTTTGATCTGCGGTTTCTGGGTGTCCTGTTGCATTAGTCAGGGCTTCTGTCTTCGTTTTCTTTATCCTTCGTGCTTGCTCTCCCTCCCCTTTCCATGAGCTTGCCCACCCATTGGGGTGGGTTCTGGTCAGCAATCAAGGCATGCAGGGCCCTGTTACCCTGACAGCTCGTCAGCTTTGGAGCCCAGTGCCTGGGAGGGCAGAGAAGAGTTCACAGCAGGGCCTCAGCTATGTCGTACCTATCTGCCCCTCTTTCCTTGGGGTCACTCCAACCTCTGCACCCTCCACCTCTACCCGACCCCTCTAGCTCATACCCCTCCTTTCATCTGAGCTTCTACTGCAGTCTCTTGTCTCCCAGCACAGTTGACACTGCATTGTGTTAGCATTTCACATGGACATATAGGGCACTGCAGCGGGTCTCCTGGGAACTGAGGTGACCTACCCATGGAGGATCTGGGATGTCCCAGCCCCTCAGGGACAGGCTCAGGATGGGTCTAGCAGAGGGAGGAGCAGTATTCTCTGGTCCCAAATTAGCCAGTCCTTAGGATGTTAGGGGCTTGGGGGCTGCTGCTGTGGCTTCTGACATTCTGTTTGCTCGCCGCAAAGAGGCAGAAGAGCCCCAAGGTGAGCTGAAGGGTCATGGAGCCCCAGGCCTGCTGGACTGGGGATCAGCTGCTAGCGAGTCTGCCCGCGGTGGTTCGGTTTCCAACAAAGATGCCGGGAAGCCCCCCTGCTCTCCAGGTGGAGAGCCAGCATCAAGAGAGCACGTGCAGCAGAGAAGTGCTCTAAGTCAAAGCATGGGAGCTGGTTACAGGGAAAGTTAGCAAGGACAGAGCTGGACAGACCACAGCAAATGTCCCAGGCCACCAAATCAAGTAGCTGGGAGTCTTGGGCAAGAGTGACAGGGCCAGAGCTTGGGGTGCCCCCAGGGTGGAGTAGGAGGAATGTGAGGCTGGGCCTTGGGAGCAACCTCAGAGCCTCAGTTGGGTGCTGGAGATGGACTGTCCCTGGCACTGTCCCCTGCAGTCAGTTGTAATTACCTTTAGGACTGAGCAGCCCCAGAAATGCTTCCCTACCTGCTTACTGCTTCCAGAGAAGCAGGCTCTCACTCCACAATTAGAGATGGAAGGTGATACTGCAGAGTGAGTGTTTCTCATCTGAAATGTGATCAGTCAGACAACTGGAGGGATTGACTGGTTATCAGCCCTTCTGGGTTTTGATGGGAGGGAAGGAGAGGAATTATTCACAGGGTAGAGATTTCGTCAGTAAAGAGAAGTGCCCCCAGAAGAAGAGGGTTTAGAACAGTGATTCTTACTCTGGTCTGTACATTAGAATAATCTGGGTAGCTTTGCCTCAACCCAGAGGAATTCTGATTCAGAAGTCTTTCAGGGTTGGGAAATCAGGATTTTTTAAAAAGCGCCCCTAGGTGAGTCTAATGTACAGCCAGAGCTGAGAACCACTGGTTTAGAGGTATTTAAAGACAGAAGGCAAAAATGTATGGACCCTGGCACAGAGTTTGCTGTTTTCCAGGCTGAGAGCAATAGAAAGCATGTTCTGATTTTAATTTACAGTGACACACCCTGAAATTATACTTGAGGATTTTAAAAGTTTAGGGGCTTTTAAAAGAAAATCTGTATACCCATGGTTCATATTGATATTATTCATAATGGCCAAAAAGTAGATGCGGCCCAGGTGTCCATCAGTGAATAAATGGATTAACAAACTGTGGTCTGTGCACACGATGGAGCACTGTTCAGCCTAAAAACGGAAGGAGATGCTGACTCACACTACAGCTTGGGCGACCTTAAAGACGTTACTCGAAGCGGAAGAGGCCAGAAGGAGAAATAATGTATGATTCCACCTACATGAGTGCCGAGAAGAGGCAAAATGCAGAGGGTGTTTCCCTGGGCCTGGGGGAAGGGGAAAACATGGAGTTACTGTGAAATGGGTATGGAATTTCTGTTTTGCAAGATTAGAAAAGTGTTCTGCAGATGGGTGGTGGTGATGGCTGCACAACAGTGTGAATGCACTTCAGTGCTACTGAACTGTGCACTTAAAAGTGGTTAATGTGGCAAATTTTATGTTATGTATATTTGACAGCAGTTTAAAAAATTAATTTCAGATTAATAAGAATCATATATTTATTTTAATATTTTGAAAAAAACAAATTTATAAAGGAGAAAATTTAAAAGCCACCCCTTGGATTTAGACATACTCGTTTTTCTGGGTGTGTTTAATCATACATGACACACACACACACATTGAATCTTATTTTGTATGATGTTTTGCAACCTGGGTTTTCATTTGGACTTGTGTTGTTTTAATACTTGGTTCTTACAGAGAAGATCCTATTTCGGAGGCAGAATAAATGAGGTGATATGTTAGGTAGGCAAAACGTAACATATTGGTCTTTCCGGGCTTGGAATCTGACACAGTGGGGTTCAAATTGCACCTGTGACATTTGTTCATTTATGATGTGGGTGACCTTGGGCCTGATTCTGAGCCTAAGTGTGCTCATTTCAGGGTTGTTTTGGAAATTAAAGACAACCCAGGTGCCAAGTCCTTGCTTGGGCCTTCATAAGATGGGAGCTGTTACCATAGAATCACTGAGGTCTTCCATGGACACCTTTGCATACCTGGGATAGGTATTCACTTGTGACTTGTCTCTCTTGTCTAGTAATAGGGCTACAGAGCCATGATCGAGGTTTAGGGATTGTTGGGGCTGCCTCCTGTTGCTTTGACCTTGGCAGCATCATGTTCTTTCTGGGTCTCCATCACTACATCTATACCATTAGCACATTGGACTTTGGGGTCTCTAGGTACCCTCCCAACCCTGCTGTAACATCTCTGTCTTCTCCATAACCTCTGACTCCCTGAGGGGCTACAGAGCCCTCAGTGGATGTCCAGTAAATGGTACTGACAGAGAGGTTCCTGCTCTGCTTGGCTGTGCTGTAGTTTTGTTGGGTTAATCACCAACTACATCCAACAACATAGAACAGCACCCAGAGAGGACCCCCTCCGTCCATGGAGGGAGATCTGCTATACGGCAAAGCCCTTGATTTTCCTTCAGGAGGCTTATCTCTGAAGGTGCAGCGCTGTACTCTGCAGGGGCTTGGATAGGCTGTGCTGGAGTGAGAGGGGGCAGAGGGGCAAACATCCCGTCATGACTCCTGCAGAGCTTGAACTGGGGCAGAAGAAGCAGATGGGGTACCAGGAGCATGGAAGGGAGTCTTGCGTCCAGCTCAGAGCTGAGCACATCTTTCAGCTGCCAAGTGGAAGGTCTCTGTGTGGCAATGCTGGGAAGGAAAATCAAGTTAGGCTGGCTTGTTCCAAATAAAATGCTATATTTAATTTCGCTCTGGGAAACATTTGATGTCCAGGCTACTGTAATACGTGAAATATATTTAAGATCTGTTTTGTTAGAACAATAGAAAGAACAAAGGTGGGTGGAGGGGGAGGTCCTCAAATCAGCTGCGGGTTGCACATGGGAATCTGATCACATCAGTTCGGTTTCTGATCATCTGGCAGGTGCTGACCACGGGTTGACTAGTTAGTTCTAACAGCCTGGGCTTGGCTGCACGTGTCATTTATGTCTCAATAGTTCAGCCTAGGAAATGCCTTTCGAGTCAAACGAGGCGCTCAGCACAGGAATGAGAAGCTGTCGGTTTTAAATATGTGATGTGCATTTGTGGGCTTGCCATGTGGAAGGGAAGGGTTGAGTCCAAGCCTGTGCCAAGTTAGATTCAGCAAATACGTGTCTGGCGATGCATTTTTAAGACTCAGCCTGGTGGAGTCTCATCTTCATGACGGTCCTAACCACAGTGGCTGCTGGATGCCTCTGCCCTCAGGGGAGGCCTGCGCGGTGCACCTGTGGGCTAACTGCTGGCCGTGCGGGGGTTTGGGGAGGGAACCCACAGAACTGCTCCACTTCCCATATTGCTCCTGCCCTCGGACTTCCACACGTGTCCTTCCTGGCTCTCCTGTTATTCGGTGTGATGTCAGCAAAAGCTGTTCTCCCCTCTGCTGCCTTCTCTCGATTTACCATCCCGAGGCCTTGTGAAGTGGAGAGAATAGCAGATAGGGCTGCCAGCTCAGCCCTGGGAACGCTCCTTATTGCACCTGGCCAACTAGAAACCACGTGTTTTACTTTTTTGTCCTGTTATTTGAAAAAAATACAGAATGAAGTATTTTTGAGGATCGTGCCACTCCCTTTGGACTGTAAATAGAAATGGTCAAATACATCCTCTGTCCCGCTTTTCCTGCCAGACCCTCGGAAGGAGCAGCTCCAGCCCCATAACCTGCTTGGCTTTGTCCCTTGGTGATGATACACATTAAAGAGATAAACTGATCTTTTTGCATGAGTATGAGGTTTCTTTTTGGAGCACTTGAAACCCTGGAAGCATTTTCTTTCACACACACCAAGGGCTTCATTAAATGTGAAAAGGATTTTCACAGGAGTATGTCAAGGGAGGCCCGGGAGAGTGAGGAAATTCAAGAAGCTGTTTGGCCTGGTGACCGGAGGAGGCCTCGTTGACCCAGGCAAAGGAGAGCCCAGGAGAGGATGTCCTTGAAGAGCACTCAGCGGCGTTGGTTGAGCTCCCAGACGTTGTCGTTGTCAGGAGAAGCCATTCGAGGAAAGATGTTCTCTGCTGCAGAAAGCATTCCTCCTTCTCAGAGGTTGAGCGGATGGTTCTTTGCATCTTGCACCCAGAATCAGCACCAGACGGTGGAAGTGGGCAAGGGTTGGCATCTGGGTACTCCCCTTCTCCAACCGGCAGTGCTGTGGGTCCCTGGGCCATTGTGCAAAAAGCACATATGTGGAGTCAGATAGATTTCTGTAATTCATAGCCACTCTGAACCTCGGTTTCCTTATCTGTAAGAGTGGGGACATGACACCGCTCTTACAGATAAGAGAGTCTTGAGTATTCTCTGTGCTAAACGTGGTTTACCAGGTAAAGCACTGGCTCCCTGGTGAGGGCTCAGGAGTAGGTAGCTGGCACAGGCATTGTCTCTGCCCGCCCATGGCACAGCACAGGTGTGAATGGGTGCTGACACCTGGATGGATTCTGCTAGATCAGTCTGATGTAGAAGAAACATCTACAGCCTGAGCTTTGGGGTATCTGTAGTTACCAATCTTCATTCACCATTGTATGTAGTGTCTCTTGTCTATTTTTACTTGTTTCTAGAAGGCAGCTGGTGACTTGTTTTACATTAGATTTAGCTTGAATATTATGCTTGGTTAGGACAATACTAAAATTAGTTCCTTTTTCCTGTGCATTCATCTGTTCAACAAGTCTTTCTTGAGGATGTGCTGTGTGCCAGGCAGTTTGACAGGCACTGGTGATGCAGCAGAGAGCGAGAGTTTACGTTCTCTGTGCATACGGGGAGGTGGGGAGGGAGGAGACAGAACATATAGATGTAAACAAATAAATCAATGAGAGATCTTCATATTACGGTAGGTGCCATGAAAAAGAAATCAAAGAGAAACAAAGTAGAGTGATGCCACAGCACCACTCTAGGGAGGGGATTACTTTAAGTCGATGGCCAGGGAAGGCCCCTCTGGGACCTGGAAGACGAGAAGAAATCAGGCTTGTGAAGAAAGTGAGGAAGAGCCTTCTAGAGGAGGGAACAGCAAATACGAAGGCCCCGAGGCAGGACAGCCCTGGCCTGTGTCAGAAACAGAAGAGCGAGGCTGGCTCACAGTGCAGTATGGCTGGGAGGAAGGGCAGGCGGGGGCTAGGTGGTGACTGGGAGGGAGGGCGGTTCTGCCTGTGAATTAGAAAGTGGACTTGGGAGGGCGAGAAACCAGTTGAGAGGCAAGTTGGGTGGGAAGAGGCTGGGCCCAGCCCCAGCAGCGGGGGCGAGATGAATGGGCAACGTTTGTCCGTGGGGACGAACGGCTTGTGTTCTGGGGGCAGAGCGCCAGGGTCTGCTAGGCTCCTGGGCAGGGAGGCCCAGAAGGATACCAGGCAGTGTGTGGGGGTGGTTGGCCCAGGATAAAGATCGACGATGAAAGTGTTGATGAGAGTATTGGGAAGTTGGACATTTCCAGACAGAGCAGTGTAAATAGTAACACTCACTTGGAGGGTAGTTTGGCAAAATGCACAAAGCCTTAAAAATGTTCATTCCGTTTGATCTAACAATTTCATAGGATTTTATCCTATGGAAATAATCAGAAATACACACAAGGATTATTTACAAGTATGTTCATTATAGTCTTATTCATAGTGGAGCCAAACTTAGAGTAATTTAATTTCTTCCCTCTATTCTTCAGCCACCAAGGGACAGGTTAGATAAATCAGGATCCATCTGTAGGGTGGAATACCATGTAGCCACTCAAATGATGATATGGAAGGATATTTGAATATTTAATGGCATAGGAAGATGTTCAACTGGATTGCTAAGTAAAAAAATATAGAATGTTATCTATGATCCCAAATTTTATAAAAGTTATAAACTCTATTTATATCTCATAGAAGTATAGACAGGATATACTGTATCCTGGAAGGTCTTATAGGGCCTACATTAATTAATGTGTTAATGATGAGCCAATTCAGGAAACAAAATTATAAATTATTTCATTCTCTGACTATTTATGATTCTTACAAATTTCCTACAATAAACACTTGAAATAAAAACTAAAAAAAACCCATTATGTTAAAAAACTGGCGGTGAGTATTTCACTATGCCTGAGTATAAATTTGAACAGTGAATAAACCAGTGAACTGGGGACCTTTCCCCATACGCTGCCATACAGAGGGTAGTTGTTTACATTCAGAAAGTCATGTTGAGAGAGCTTGGAGTTAGAGTCCCAGCTCTGCCATTTACTGGCTTTGTGATCTTGAAACTATGCTACCCTCTAGTGCACAGACCTGTGGCTCCTTCAATTTGGAAATAGGAATGAATGATGATAATAAAAACAAGAATAATGTTTTCATGGAGTTGTTGTGAGGATTTAATGATAGCAAGACAGAAAATATTTTATAAGAGGAAAAGCACGGTATAAATATGAATATTCCAGGGCCCAGGTCTTCACACACAGACCTGACCGTGGGCACGGATATGTCTTGGGTGGATCATTCATGGCACACCATAGTGCCCTACTGTGCACATCTCATGCAACACAGTGACACAGTTCGACTAAGTTAGGCCGGCTTGTTTCTAATCCCAGGCTCCGGAGTAAGTGAACAGTCTGAAGTTAAGGTACAATTAGCCTGCCCTGAGCGGCAGACAGCTCTCAAACAAGGGGTGCTTTCTCATTCACTGGGATGCTGTAAATGAAATGCCATTTCAGCAGCAGCCGTACCCAGATCCCCTTTGAATATATTGCTCAGCTGTTCTGTTATATAAACTTACTGGAAATGAACCTGCAAAGGAGTAGATTGGAGGGAGGTACCAATCCGAGTCAGGATGAAGGAGACAGGCACTGCCTCTCTGTTTAGAGGAGACATTTGCTTTCTAATGGACCTTGGACCCTGGCACCTGAAATGTCACAGTCCTTATGTATTGGAAAGGACATGCTGACGATCAGCTCAGTGGGCACTTAATTTTTAAATCCTTGAATCGTTCAAAGCCAGGGAAGTCCTGCCTGGCTTTACAAGACTCATAGTTAGGAGGTCTTGATGGGAATTCACCCCTCCAAAGAGAAGCTGTATAGAGGGTGAGTCTGAGGCTCCAGCATGAGGATTTGAGCCCCTGTTTTCTGCTGGGGATTTTTGGGTAAAGGGAGATGAAGCAGCCGGGTCTGACCAACCTCTGAAGTTTATTTCTTTGGGAGACTCTCCGCTTCATTGGGTTACAGAAAAGACAGCACATACCAGTTACCAACAAGGATAACTGCTAATAGGTTGAACTGACTTGTTGGAAAGAATGCTAGTGGTTCCCAGTGCCTTCTGACCCTAGGAAGAGAACCGTAACCTTGCCATTTTGAACAAATATCCTGGTAGCTGCCAATGAAGTGTGTCACTAGTAGAGATCCTTTTGATACAATATTCATCGTCCTTTCTACAGGTTGAGCCTGCTGACCCACTTGTTGATAAGATAAGCAGCTTTTCTGAGGTCACAAAGCTAACATGACCTTTAGGCTTGAACCCAGATCTCTCTGTCTCTAAGGTTTGTGCTCTGAAGCCCTCCATTATCCTGCCTCATCCTGAGTCGTTTTCCAGCACTGTTGGCTTTGAATCCAGTTGTGTTCCATGTATGTTAATGAGGGCCCACTCTGTGCCAGCTGTTGCTCAGGGTAGAAAATGAATAAATCGTGGTTTCATCCCTCAGGAAACTTATACATATATTATTATTTTTTAAGAATTTGAAGTTTATAACAAGAGCTCAATAAATACTGAGTAAACAATAATATACAGATACATTCTAGTTTAGTTTACAGATATCTATAACCCCAGTCAGATAATGATGCATCTCATAACGATGCACACATTAAATCCTTTGGAAGTTTAAAGAAGGGAGAAAATACCTCTGTTTGGAGAAACCAGAGGCATATCAAGTTGAATGGTGGGCACTTGGACAGGTAGACACGGAGAGGAGGGTTCCCCACTGACCCAGCCTGTAGGGCTATAATCGGAACCTGCCGATTGATTCTTACAGACGACCCTATGAGCCTCTGGTTGGTTTCTTCTTTGTAACTCCACTTCACCATGATATTAACAACTGAGAACTAAGAAATGGAGCTTTTATTGTGATAAACGTGATTGGCCACAGGAGACCTACATGAGAAAGTATTGATATGGTTTCTGATCTCCTTTCCACGATCACCTGTGTGCACACGAGTCACACATCTGTATTCTAGAAGTTTATTCCAGTACTCTCTTCTGAGCTTCCAATCCACCTGGCTGAGCATCTAATCTTGGTTATCCACCATTCTCTTAGATTTAAGTCTAAAATAGAATGCATTACCTTCCCATCCTCCCTTCCACATGAGCTCCCAACGTCCCCACTGCCTTTTCAGCCTGACACCTCAAGGTGGTGGTAAGGATGGTAAGTTATGTTGTGTTTTAATATTAAGGAAAGAATAGGGCATTTTTGGCCTAGAGTCTTGTGTTAAAAGGTGACTTTGGAGATCAGGTTCTTTGGTTGGTTCACATTGGGATCTTGGGCAGTAGCATAATTTGCATCAATTTCCTGATGAAGAAAAGGCAACTTGGCTTTCTTTGTATAAGCAGACAGGTCAATGTCAGAGATAACTAGAATATGAAGCACCTGGGGTCCAAAGATGGGAATGCCCATGTAGATACCACTCTGCCATTGCCATTGTTGTCTCCAGGTGACAATAATGTAATATTTGCTTACAGAGTCCTTTTCTGAGATTGGTTGGAGGAGACAGTATGCACCTAAGCCAGCTGTTAGGGCTGTTTTCCTTCCAGCACAATTTATAAAGTGCTTTTTGTCATACCCAGATTTTGTAGGACCAGAGAACTTGGGTGTTTAAGGTTGGGGCCTTTTAGAATGAATGAATAAACATTAGCCCTGCAAACTGAAGAATGTGAAGGCTTGTCAAGGCTCCATTTCTGATTTGCATTCTGATCTCATGCAAGTCACTTCACCTCTCTGCCTTTTGTCTCTCCATCTGTGAGACATTGCTCACTTTGCCAGGATATCTTCAATACAAATAAGATAATGCGTGGAACCCTTTCAGCTGCTGCATCGTTAAAAAGCATTTATTCAGCACTTATGTAGTGTTGCACAAAGAGAATTAGAAATACTAGATCCCTGCTTTGCCTGCTAAATTATATTCTAATATCTTCTTAAAAAGGCAGAAACTAGGCAACTAAGTAGAGTAATAATTCAAATGTTATCTTTTATGTTATACAAATATCGGTAGCATAAATAATTGACAAGAACTGGTACTGAAAGAAATCAGTTATCAAGCTGGGACTCATGTCAAAAATACATAGATAAAATGATCAAAAAGTTCTCACCTATCTGGGACTAAGTCATATAAGAACTTTGTTTTATGTAAATGAAATCGTCAAACATTGCCCGCTGGGACAAAGCAAGAAGGAGACCCCAGTAGGGAAAGGGAGGGGAGGAAGTCCTTTGCCGAGTTTTTCTTGGGAGTCTGGTATTTAGGTTCCTGTCACTGTCTCTTCCCCCTACCCCGAGGTCCACCAAGACTCAGACACTAAGGCTGGAGACCCTATAAGAAGAAAGGTCTGTGCTTTCGGGAGGGCACTGTAGAGCTGTGGGCAGCTGTCACACATTTTCTGAACGTTGTGGTCATTGCATTGTGGTCTTCTTTGAATTATGAGCCTTCATAAGGATTAGATCGAAACCACACGGTGAGGCCTGGAGAGCAAGGGGGCCGTACCGATATAGTCACCAAGCTGTCTGGATCATGAGTCTTGTCCATCTGACTTGCCCATCAATTAAATACTAATAAAGGTTAGCCCCAGAGAGAAGACTACCATTTGCTTCCCCATTGCTAGGAGAGGGAGGTGATACCTGGGTTACTCACTAAATTATTCCCCGCTGCTTCTTAGAAAAGCTAAACCCCTGGGGTGTGCTGCTTAGACACACACACACACACACACACACACACACACGCTCAGTTTTCTTCATAGAGGCATAGTAAAACCTGTCAGGAAATTAATTAAATGAGCTGTTATTTGTGTTTCTCTTATAACTTACAGAATCCTTTGACTGATTTGATCTCACTTGACGTAAAGACTAGCTCTCAAGGTAGGAGAGACTAATATTAATTATCCTCGGTGTACATAGGAGGAAGCTAAGACTCAGCGGTTAAAGGACTTGGCCAACATCACACAACCAGTGTAGATCCCAGATGGAGACTGGGTGTCTGGACTTAACACCTGCCTTTCTCTCTAGAAGATGGCCAGCATGCCAAAGCCCCTGTATTTGAAGACCACTTGTCAATCACAAGTTGTGCGTACAAATATTTCAAGCCCCATCTAGAGTGTTTGCATTTCCTGTCAGTAGCTTATGTTTTAAAAATTATTCTTTTGTGTCACTGCAGCACGCAGAGTGGTTAAAACTGGACTCACTGCTGTTGGTAATTACTGAGTGTCATTGTTTCCTCAGAGGAGATGGGGAAGGGAAGCTAGCAGGCCGGACGCGCTTCGCTGTGCCTGGGTCTCGGACGGCGATTAAACACACGGAGCTTGACTCTGTCTTCCTCCAGCTCTCCACCTCACTCCCTGTTGGTTTGCAGCAGGAGTTTCAAGTATTCCGTTGGTACCAGGAGGGGTCTTGAAAAATGGCCCATCGTAGTACAAATTCTTTCCAGTGAATGAGCTGGGCAGGCAGTAAAATCTGCAGGAGCTGTGTCTGAGTCCAGGTGCGGGTTAAAGACGCTGCACTGGCCTGAGGCTTAAACACATACCTGTCCTGGGCCTGAGTGCAGACCTTGCTGCTGTTGCCGCTGGCACTGTGGCCTTCGTGTGCGGGGCGGTGGTCCTGGTGAGCGCTCCCTCCGCAGCTGCGAGGGGCTGCCACACCGTCTCTGTTCCCTGGCTGCCTCTTCTTTGCTATTCACCATCCTCTTGGAAATCCTCTCTGCCCGACTTTGGTCCAGGACCTCCTTCCTGCTCCCCTCCTTCCTCTCACCAAGATGGACTTTCTGGGAAAATGGTTCCCCAAGAACATCAGTATTTCTAGCTCTGAGTTCTAACTGGGGCTTTTATTCAGCCACAGGGGGTTCCCAGGTAGTGCACTCTGGTAATTCACCAGAAGGACCTGAGTTTGAATCCCAGCACCACCTTTTACTCACTGTTGGCAAGTTATTTAACCTTTCTGAGTCTGTAAAATGAAGATAATGATATTGGGAGGATTAAATAAGATCAGGTAAAACACTTGGATATGCTCAGCTTATGGAGAGCCACTACACTTCAGCTCCATTTTCCTCTTTCTCTCTTAAAGAACTCACAAGGCTCCTTTCTCCTTTGGAGGGCACTGGACGATGTGCTGATGAGGCAGGAGAAGCTGAAGGTTGACACATACCAGGTGTCAGTTTGGTTTGGGCTTCACATACTATATTTTATTAAATCCACTGATTCTAAGACATGTTTCCTGCTACATTGTAAAATTGGGTTGCAGTTGGCACCATTTTTCTTTTTTATTTACACATAAAATAATGGGCATATCTTATAATCTACAACTTTGCATTTGATGGACAGTTGGTGGTTATTGTTAAAAACTTAAGTTTAAATTCCCTGGACTCAAGTGGCAAAAGCAGCTCTGACCTGGTGCTTCTTGATATGCCTCTTCCCAGCTCCTTGCCCTGGGCCATCTGCACGGTGTCCGTGTGGTGGGCTGCCATCTGCATAAAGGAACAGCGGGAAGGAGTGTTTCTGGGCACTTGGGACACATTTGAATAGAATGTAAATGACACTTAGATTGCATTCTCATGTCAGAGTTCAGGGGCTTGCAGCAACTCCACCTCTGTGTTTGGCCCCAAGATGCCTTCCAACTCCTTACACAGAGAAGAGAGCTCCTCTCCTGTGACATTCCGGTTGGGCTTCTTAACAAACATTTATTGAGTGTTTACTGTGTATCAGGCACTGTGCTAATAAGCACCTGCCATGTATAAGCTCTTTTTATTAACACCATTAATCCATAAAGTAGGTACTTCTGCATCTTTATCTTACACATGAGGAAACCCAGGCTTAGGAGTTAACTTACTTGCCTGAGTCTTGAACTCAGATCTCTCCAACTCCAGAGTCTGTGATCTGAACCAGTCTGCCCTAACACCTTGTTCCCAGCTCGCATGGGCAGGGGGATCCCTGCATTCTCCCCTCTCTGCCTTAGTGAGTGGTCTTGATAAAACAACATTAGGCTTTAAGTCTGAGTTTCAGTCTACTAAGAATGCAGTTGACAAACCACATGCTAAAGACGCAGGGTGGATTCTGAATTCTGGAGGAAGGGGAAATGGGAAGGAGGAAAGCCCGGTCTAGATTTCGAGCCTTTCCAAGTGAGTCTGCAGCTGCTCTCCTGCAGCACCCCTCACTCTGGCTTCCCACCTTTGGCGGCGTGCAGGCACCGTCCCAGGGCCGGGGAGGTGGCTGCCTGGCATGAACAGTGCCCCACTTTGCCTGTCTGTGATCTTCTCTCCCTCCTGCCTTGAATCAGATATGCCCCAGTTGCCAGGGAAGGAGGAGTAAGTGCTCTATGGTCTGTCAACTCAGGTGGAAAGGAAATTAACATTTCCAACAGTGAGTGAGTGAGATCGACTGTGTACCAGGAAGTATAGCGTGTGTGTGTGTGTGTGTGTGTGTGTGTGTGTGTGTGTGTGTGTGTCTCCTGGAAGAACGGAGACGAGACACTGCCATGGCCTCGGGCGTGAAGACGGCAGATGTATAGGCCAGAGACTGTTACTAGGCCAAGTTATAAGGGGCATGAGAATGGAGAGGCTGTGTGGGTTGGTGGAAAGAGTAGGGGATCTGGGGTTCCAAAGGGCATATCCAGCGTGGTTTTTTTTCCTCATCAGCTTACTTGGGAAAGTTCCTTAAGCTGTATCTAAGCTTTAGTTTCTTCATTTTTATAATGTGGATAAGTTTGTTTTTCTCATGGCTTCATTGCAAGAATCACTCGGACACTCCTGTGAAGTGCAGTGCTTGATAAGGGCCTCCTCGGGGCCTGAGATGGAGGTGGTGGCAACGGGGGGCAGCCCCGAAACGCCCGCGTGGGAATATGCACGCATATGCTGTGTACGTGCACACAGATTTTTTTTTTTAATTGGGGGAAAACTACAAAGCATTTACAGTACAATGTTTACAGTCACAATTTGTAGTGAGCTGATTTCCCAAAATATATTACCACTCAAGTTGACTTATCTTGTTACATTCAAAAATCTACTCT